>LGRX02004934.1:0-28931 GCA_001247695.2 Cymbomonas tetramitiformis
GCACGCACCCACCTCCACATAGAGTAGGGGCATATCCTACCTCAAGCCATCACCATTTCACTCCCACTTGCTCCCACCAAGCCACCTCTGTAAGGCCCTGCTGCCCCCTGTCACGCTGTCAGCCCCACTCGCCCGTACGACAGCTTATTAATCACCGCGATCTGTGATAATATTTTTAGCATTCCTCCAAGCCCCCAGCCACCGTCGACATGTGAAATCCCTTATTCCATGTTCGGTCGACGTGTGGGATGCACACCACCGCATCCCACCACTCACTACGCCGCCCACTGCACGCACAACAGAGGGGAATGGGTCACCCCCCCCAGCTGGGGGGTTGCACGTCATAGAGATATACGGCACCCCCCATATCTGTGTTCCTGACCCCATGAGCACTTCGGGGCAACCCCATTGGGTTCACGCAACTCATATTTAACCTCATTTGCACACCTTCCTGGATTGCACCATATCTCTATGACGTGCCACATTTCCAGAATTTTCCTCTACCTCCCCACCCCTAGCCGCGACTCACGCGTGCAGTCAAGGCAGTGGGCGACTCGCCCATCTGCACCCCCCCAGTGGCCCCCCCTGCACGCACCCACCTCCACATAGAGTAGGGGCATATCGTACCTCAAGCCATCACCATTTCACTCCCACTTGCTCCCACCAAGCCACCTCTGTAAGGCCCAGCTGCCCCCTGTCAGCCCCACTCGCCCGTACGACAGCTTATTAATCACCGCGATCTGTGATAATGTTTTTAGCATTCCTCCAAGCCCCCAGCCACCGTCGACATGTAAAATCCCTTATTCCATGTTCGGTCGACGTGTGGGATGCACACCACCGCATCCCACCACCCACTACGCCGCCCACTGCACGCACAACAGAGGGGAATGGGTCACCCCCCCCAGCTGGGGGGTTGCACGTCATAGAGATATACGGCACCCCCCATATCGGTGTTCCTGACCCCATGAGCACTTCGGGGCAACCCCATTGGGTTCACGCAACTCATATTTAACCTCATTTGCACACCTTCCTGGATAGCACCATATCTCTATGACGTGCCACATTTCCAGAATTTTCCTCTACCTCCCCACCCCTAGCCGCGACTCACGCGTGCAGTCAAGGCAGTGGGCGACTAGCCCATCTGCACCCCCCCAGTGGCCCCCCCTGCACGCACCCACCTCCACATAGAGTAGGGGCATATCGTACCTCAAGCGATCACCATTTCACTCCCACTTGCTTGCTCCCACCAAGCCACCTCTGTATGGCCCTGCTGCCCCCTGTCAGCCCCACTCGCCCGTACGACAGCTTATTAATCACCGCGATCTGTGATGATATTTGTAGCATTCCTCCAAGCCCCCAGCCACCGTCGACATGTAAAATCCCTTATTCCATGTTCGGTCGACGTGTGGGATGCACACCACCGCCTCCCACCACTCACTACGCCGCCCACTGCACGCACAACAGAGGGGAATGGGCCACCCCCCCCAGCTGGGGGGTTGCACGTCATAGAGATATACGGCACCCCCATATCGGTGTTCCTGACCCCATGAGCACTTCAGGGCAACCCCATTGGGTTCACGCAACTCATATTTAACCTCATTTGCACACCTTCCTGGATTGCACCATATCTCTATGACGTGCCACATTTCCAAAATGTTCCTCTACCTCCCCACCCCTAGCCGCGACTCACGCGTGCAGTCAAGGCAGTGGGCGACTAACCCATCTGCACCCCCCGCCAGTGGCCCCCCCTGCACGCACCCACCTCCACATAGAGTAGGGGCATATCGTACCTCAAGCCATCACCATTTCACTCCCACTTGCTCCCACCAAGCCACCTCTGTAAGGCCCTGCTGCCCCCTGTCACGCTGTCAGCCCCACTCGCCCGTACGACAGCATATTAATCACCGCGATCTGTGATAGTATTTTTAGCATTCCTCCAAGCCCCCAGCCACCGTCGACATGTAAAATCCCTTATTCCATGTTCGGTCGACGTGTGGGATGCACACCACCGCATCCCACCACTCACTACGCCGCCCACTGCACGCACAACAGAGGGGAATGGGTCACCCCCCCCAGCTGGGGGGTTGCACGTCATAGAGATAACTAAACGAGTTAAAAAGTACAACACAAAAACAACTCCTGCACATATCACCACCACAGTCAGTAGCGAGCACAGTTCGCCCCGTGAGGCGAACGAAAAGCGTTGCGTGAATTATGTTAGATGGCGGCTGAGTTCCGTAGAAGCGTGTCACGTTCATTAACGAGGCGGTCAACGAACGAATCTGCAAACACGAAACAGTAATCGCGATGTCGAAGTCCTCGATGTCAAATAAATATTTGTGTCACAAGCCTAACTGAATTCGCAGAGATAGGCATCGCATGACACGAGTTCTAGAGTTCTCGATCTGTTCGATGTGACTCAACCCAGTCGCGCGGTCGTCAGTGTCACTGGATTCCCTTAAATGCGACCTTGGGGTGCACGTAGTCATACCCAAGACGAAAAGACCTACTTGTAGCACGCTAGATAGCAGGAACCACTCCTTGCACGAAACCCAATTTAATAGCGTGTTTTGAGGAAACCCATCCAGTGAGTGCTCCACGGACGTGAACGTTTACCGTCTGTTAAGAATTGTCCGGCCGCGAATGCTCGGCGGGGGAGTGGTCAAGCTTTGAGTCCATGTATGCGGGTGGTCGACAGAAGAGAAAAACGCATTTCCCAAAGGCTGTGAGAGTGCAGGTATACACAGGCGGGCGCAAGGCCGTTGAGCTGGATGATGCCGAAACAAGTGGCGTCATGCCGCACTGATGTTCTTTTCGCGCTTTGGGCAGCAATAGCTCTCCAAGGGGAATGCTCTCCAAGGCATATATACACCTCAATGCGCTCTTGTTACAGCCTTTGTAAATATTCACATCACTGCCCTGAGGTCATCCTCGAACGTCAAGGTCTCCAAGGGCTGGATGGCAAAGGGCAGTGGCCGGTGCCACAGTGTCAGGAAAGGGAGCACCTTAGCAATCGCAAGGCTTTTGCGCACTCGAGTGAAGTAGCGAATGCGCGAACCGTTGCTGGGTACATCTTAAACTATTCCGAATACAAGGAGCTTCAACAGCTTTCGCAGTTGTCAAGACACAACCCTGCGGATCCTTGCGGAGTTATTTTTGGGCAGCAGTTTGGCGCAGGGTTCGTACGGCCGGACGCCGAAGGCACAGAACTTGAGATGATGGTGAAGGTGATGATTAATGTCAAGCCAGAGACGTACCTCGAAATTGGAACTGGAAAGTCCACTTCTTGGTTCCCTTTGATATCTTCGCAGCGCGCGTATGCCCTGGAAAACAGCGTTCCATACTGCGAGAGTGTACTGAAATCGCCTGTCGTCGAGTGTCTCGTAAGTCAAGGGAGGCTACAATACGTGTGTGGATCAGGCGTGAATCCAGATGGCACACCTTTAAAGCTGGCTCAGAATGGTTATCCAGCACAGGGCACGAATATCAGTGCTCTCGCTCATGCTTACGTATTTGCCATTGACACCTTCGGCTTTTCCCAGCTGGATATGGCCCTCGTGGATGGGCGGTTTCGAGTCGCATGCGCACTTAAGCTTCTAAATTACTTTCACGACGAGTCTGTTTTACTGATTCACGATTTCTGGACCCGTCCGCAATACGGTGACGTGTTTCGATATTATGATCTGATCGGATACACATACTCCCTTGCAGTCCTTCGGCGAAAGAACCCACGCTATTTACTTGAAGATTGGCGAATGGCTTGGAAGAGGTATTTGCACGATCCTTTCTAGCACATCTGAAATATAGAGTAATACCCTGCGCAAGATACCATGCACCGCATTTTCTTTCTATTAAGTACCTTTTTAGAAGAGAAATGGTTCGAAAGGTACAACTTGAAGCTGTCTCAAACGGCCAGTGTTTTCAGAGCCCCGCTTGCTTGAAGCTTGGTATGAGGAAATAGTTGCTCCAAGTGTCATCACTAACCGTGCAGATGTAAATGATCGTTTTCTAGATTTCAACTCATAAATTCTCAGACCTGCCTATAATTTCCCCCAAATAGTCTGTCATCTGAATGTCAAACTCGCTCACTTGTTTCCCAAACATTTTGTTCACTCGACATCATGAACCTTCTATCTTCTAATTCCTTAAATCCAGACCCCCTTTCCCGGGATGTCTCCGATCCGTCGTGAACCCCCTCCCTCGGACTTGTATTCTGTCCTTTCCCCCCTCTCAATCCTCGGAAGGTTATGATCAAACACCCAGCGGACTTGATAGATATAGAATGCAATTTTATAGAATCCTCCGTCGGTGTGACGAGACTTAAGTAGTATATGGTTTTGCAACACGAAATATGTTCGGCACACGTTGGTAACATAGGTTCTCATGATCTTCAAGGCATGGTATCGATTATTTGATATTCCGATATATCGAGAGTATCATAATCAATTGATAGTGATTTTTGCAATTTTATAATATTGGAATTTATTGATACCGCCGTAGGATAATCAGAATTGATTGATATCCTCATGGGATAATCAAAATTGATTGATGCCCCTAGGGGATACGCATAATTGATTGACGCCTCCCGGGGATAATTCGGATTGATTGCGGATGACATCATCGAATTATCATAATCGAACGATGCTCGCTCGGGAATCTGACGATGAGGATGATGCTCTCGTACAGGTAAGGTTGAGGCTCCCGGGTCGGGTGAGGCTGCTCACAAGGAGGATGAGCTTACAGAGTATATGGAATGGCCTCGTGTGGGAGCAGATGTATATATATATACAACGTTGTATATATATATATATATATATGTGCTAGTTTGGTGGAAGGACCATGCGTCTAAGTTTCCTAACTTTGCCAAAATATACCCAACCCGTCGGACTGTAAAGAAGCCCGCCGGTCTCCGAGAATCCCATCAATTTAGAAGGGCTAGTGGGATAGACGGATGCCGCCAGCAGCATTGCTGGCGGCTTCAGAAAATGCACAGCGTAAATGGCAACCTGTAAAAGAATAACGCTGCCCAGGAAAAATATTGGGAATTGAACCCAAACCGTCAGGCGGGATGTAAAGACGCCCGAAGGTCTCCGAGCATCCCCATATCGCAGGAAACGCAAGAATCGGCTGCTGGCGGGATGCTGCTCAGGTGACGAGGTGAGAATATCGCAGTAAGGCCCCCCCCCGCCGGGTTCCACGCATGCACACGAAAACATGGCCAATATGAAATATCGGCTGAGAAAAGTAGCGCGCAAAAATCGTTAGTCAAACAAAATACAAACCGCTGAGACAGCAGGTAGGCACAAGATGCGAGCTTGAAGAAGAATGAAGACGTTGCCGACCAGGATTGTATCATATCCATTTGTCTCGGGGCCGCGCCGCGTGTCTCCCGACAGGAGCGGTGAGATGATCTTGAATCACGAGATGCGTAAATATCCCATCGAATCTGCTAGTTGTGACTAGTGATAGAACGGTCTGTCAATCAGTCGCTCGGTCAACGTTTCGATCGGGCGGTCGAACGGTCGACATATAATCGATGTAACAGTGAACGTTATGGTGGACGAAGATTTCATAAACGAAAGAATCTGTTTTCCTTTAAATTGCAGAATCTTAAATATGCCTGACCTGGACTGCCATCAAACCGTAGGGTGCGTTGGGTGGTGTGGCTGCAAAATCTGAGGGCGCAGTGTGGTAATGCAGCCGTGTGCAGGCTGGAACGCTTGATTCTGCGTGAGGACGGTGGGAGATTTCTTCGGAAATTTCCCGATTTTCCTATAAGGGGACGAAGGAAATCCGGGAATTTCCTGAGGATTTTCTTGGCCAATTCTGCGATAGCTACAAAAACGTACCGAAGCTACAAAATGGCATGGGGGTAGCTACAAAATGGCGATGCTACGGCCCGGTTACTTTGATTTGGAAGGAAGACGAGTGAATTGCAAACGCGCCATTTTTAATACTACCATCTATAATTGTAGCGGACTAGTCAACATATTGTAAGCTTGCTCTAGTTCATGTGTTCATAACCCGCGCGCGTACAGTCAAGTGATACATTATTTCAATTTGATCTTATGTATGCATATCGCATGTGGAGTATGGGTGAGTGTACTTATAGTGCCTTAGTGTGAGTTCAGGATCTGAAATATTTCTGTCAACTTAGTGTGCTATTAGGGTGCCTTAGTGTGAGTTTAGAATCTGAAATATCATTGTTAACTTAGTGTGCTATTAGGGTGCCTTGGTGTGAGTTTAGAATCTGAAATAGCAATGCCAACTTTGTGCGTTATTAGGATGGCTGAGTGTGAGTTTAGGATCTGAAATCGCAATGCTAACTTAGTGTGCTTATAGGGTGCCTTCGTGTGAGTTTAGAATATGAAATTTTAATGCGAACTTAGCGTGCGTATAGGGTGCTTTAGTGTGACTTTAGGATATGAAATATTAATGTCAGCTTAGTGTGCGTATAGGGTGCCTTAGTGTGACTTTAGGATATGAAATATTTTTAAATGCGAACTTAGGGTGCGTATAGGGTGCCGCTTAGTGTGACTTTAGGATATGAAGTATCAATGTCGGAAGCACTGATGTTGCGTATAGTGCCATAAGTGTGGATTTTAGAATATGAAAATTTTAATGCGAACTTAGTGTGCGTATAGGGTGCCCATTTGACTTTAGGGATATGAAAGTTTGTTGTTTGGTGTGAGTTTAGAGTCCGGATTTCTAATATTAATTCATGATTGGAATACTTAGAATCGCGCGTGGAGGCGGAGAAACTACCGACTCCATTTTGTCTGAACCTATTACATACACAGAGATATGTACATATATCAACATATATATATATATGTTGAAAAACAGCCAAAATCGGTAAAATTCTTTGGCGATTAATTTGAAAATTGAAAATTGGACCTTGTTTTATTTGATATTATGATTTTATACCTATTAAGGTATGAGGAAATCATAATGACACATGTCATATCTCGTGTAACACCCTAGATAATAGGTGTGGAATATGTGGGGGTGTACATATTGGCTGTAACAATAAATCGGTCAAAATGTTCTACGTGTAATCTTTTGAAAATTTGGGATTGATTTTTTTTTGCTATAACGAATATTTAGCTATCAAATAACAATCCCTGAATGACATAACACGTGTTACACCCTGTAACACCCTAAAATCTGAATGTGTGTGTCAGGGGGTGTAACGTACCTTCTGAACACCCTGTAACATTCAGTTTGGCATCAAAAGCAGTTTTGCTTAAAAACATTTGCAAAAAAATTATACTGCTTATTCTTTACCTATTTTAGGGTTACTGATACCATGTAACACCCTAATCATATTATTGGGTATATGGGCCACTGTAACCTGACATGCCCTAAAATGCTACTATAATTTCGAAAAACTTCGTGTTTGGCATTAACATATCATGCTGTATTCGACACATACATGATTATATATCGAGCAACAACCCAAGAACTGTTGGGCAACAACCCTACAACTGTATGCGCTGCTTCCTATAAGGACTGCAAGCTATAAGCTATAAGGTATATAAACAACTGACTGCCTATGTATTCACACTTCCTCAAGGGGGGAAGAAGGTAGATAGGATTCACACATATCCATTTCATATTCCGATCTGGTGATTTCTGATGGATTGCTTTTGATAAAATCACTGCATCCACAAATAACGTTGAAATCTGTACAACGTTAAATCCACCATCAATAATAAAGTGTAAACTCGGTTGGGAAACTATATCCCAATGACTATAAGTTGACTCTTGCTCAGCATTTACATTCTCGAGTAAGTTTGGAATGCTGAACTATATACATAAAATATAACCTGATACCATGCTTAATTGCATTTCCTGGATCAGAAGATGATAGTTATATAATGTATATATATATATATATTTCCCACCTGATACACTTTGGCACTATAGCCGTACATAAGAGTGGGAAGGACAAGTGCATCGCTGTAAGACTGGTTGATATAGTCCCAGTGCTGAAGGCAGAATTTGGCACCTGAATAACAGCTGATAACTGTTGGCGACCATCATGCAAGACCTTCCAAGCGTAACTCCTTTGATCCTGAGATGCAAGTGAATTGTTCATAATATGTTGACATCACATAAAAGCATTCTGATAAAAACCCTATATATTCATATGAGTTGTCATCACTACAATGACATGGGTTTTTGAATCGTCGAAATAAGTATAACTCCGATGAATTCATTAGTACAGAATAAGCTGTTGAGATTATTCCTCCGGCTGGATTGCAATCATTCACAATCCTTGTACATTCCGGTGACAAAATATTGCACTGGACTGATCACCACATTTGGTATAATCTGTGATATATAAGTCACCAGAGAAAGCATTGCAATCAGCACAATGCTGTCTAGACTCACAAAGATGAGTAACATATATTCTCAGATGTAATAAATAGAAGCACAATGTGACCTACGCTAAAATCGCGTATGCTCGGGCACTGTATTGTGACCTGCGCTAAGATCGTGTATGCATGGACACAACATGACTCGTGCCAATGACGTGGACATATTTTTTGCTACGACATCACATCTGAAATCAATAAATCACTCAGAGAGAAGGTGTTGACATCAGTATAGCACCATTATACATATAGTCATGAGGATTTTAAGGAAGACATAGTCTCTCCGATATTGACAAACATGGTACATATATATATATATCCATGCTCTCTGATCATATATTGATATCCCACAGCATACGATGATGGTAATAGCAAGCCACTTCGCCGCTGGAGGGTAGTGTTGTATATATACAGCACATGCTTGGGCACTATATAACCCACGCTGATGACGTGGATTCGGGCTGCATCCCAATAACTGCAATGCACCTTCGGTGCAATGGGCTGCAACCCGAGAACTGCTATCCAGCTTCATAGAAAGCTTCCATGTCATCACATAGAGGTCGGACCTCTGTTGTATTTGAACGGCGCTTGACAACCGCCTAGCAATACACTTCCTTGAGGGGGGAAGATGATAAGCTAGAAATACAACTAAAAACCAAATAAATAATAAAGACAAATAATAAAACAAGTAAGTTGCATCATTGTTTTTGTTTTGGTAAGCCTGACTGAATACAGTCAAACCATGCAGAACTCCATGAAGTTGACATATACATCAGCCATGATACATATGAGCTTGATTTTGAAGACCTAGACATTGTATACATCTGGTCTAACATGTATCGAGACTAGAATTGTATATTGACACGGTGCAAGCACTATAGCCTCTGCCACCAATGATCATTGAAAAGGGCAACCATTCTTGATATTTCATACATATCATCTGATTGTATCATTAAAGGTGTCAAGAGTACTCAATGCAATATGCAGGCTACAGCCTGAGTACAACACCTAGAAAGGGTCAAAGCCACTGAGCTAACCAATGTAGCATAAATGCTAGCTGCCTTTAAGGCTATACAATAAGCCTATTGCCCTTATGTCTTGATATGTATCCGTGTATTGGCATCTCTTTGAGGTAATTATGCCTACTGAATGAGCCATACCAACCATCTTGTCTTCATTGATCATTACATATCTGATCATATCGCCATTGAGCAATGCCTATTCTGTGAGATTATATATCACGAGGCATTTCATTAGTGCACATTAAACAATTGTAGTGCAACAAAGATCATCAGCTCTTCATCCTACCAAAAGGTTGAGTTGTTGTCAATTGATTTTCAGACACCATTTCTCAGAGGTCTATTCATCATGAAAGACAGAGTCTGTGCAATCATGGCTATTCAGCCTCCGACATAGCTGACATAGCTATTTAACTTATGACCTAACCGTTGTTAAGCAGCCTCCACGCTATATAGCTGAAAAATGGCAAGCAATCTCTTCGGTCATTCTTGGGCATAGAGCAATCAAGCACAGCCAATCCAGGATGTTTATCCCGAAATTCTCCAAGAGTTATTCATGTTTTTCATGTGTCATATGAAAACAGCTAATATACCGTCCTATGATGGGAGTCATCTCCTTCAGCGAGGAGAAGTGGTTATGCTGTAAAGTTGACCAATCTGATCATCATAAAAGTGACAGATTTGAGAAAATCGATTGAAACTTGTATTGAAAATGACTATAAGGTATTGCACCTGAGGGAATAAGGGTTTCATCGTCTGAAATAGGAAAAGACTTTTACATTGACTTTAGTTCCTGAATCCAGAATCGCATAGAAAAAATGTTCTATCATGTGCATATAGAAAGCACATTAGATTCAGATTCTGAGCATACAAATGGACTTGAATGCACTCGGGTTTGTACTAAGTTGCAATTGTCCAAATTTTTATTCTGACATCACTATTTATTTGTGGAAAAACATACAATGGTATAAACCATCCACATATAGATTGACACCATATTTGTAATTTCATATCATTCGGCACATAAGACAAGCATGCTTCATTAAGAAATGAAGACTCTTTGAAAGCTCATTCGGGAATGTTTAGAAATTTGTTGCCTCTACCATTAGGCCACGAAGTCTTGGGAAAAGCCATGGCGGAACTCGAACCCGCAATCTGCAGCTGGTTTCCAAGCGCAGTTCATCCTCATTCTGGAAAGTGACAGAAATTTTATAGTCATAAAACAAATCACATTTCTATTGGATTGAAATGACCATTCATCATTCATACTTCTTTATCATAACAAGTCTCTGAATAGTGTTTGCCCAAAAATAAAATGGGCACCATTGAGATAAGTGATCATGTGCTGAAAAATATACACATATCACTAGGCAATGCCATGTTCTATTCATAATGAAATGACATGTCAGCCATCCATCAACTACGAAAATACAACTCGTAGTAAGTTGTTGTCATTACAAACACTTCTTGATTGACTCTCCATTAGCTTCGATACCAAAGTTAACTTCGGTACTGATTTCTTTGTTCATCATGACAATCATTATCCAGAACCATTGTCTAAGTTGGGTACACTATAGTGACCCTGAACTGACAAAGTATGTGGGCTGCAACCCAACGACTGCATTTGACATCATCTGGCATTTACCACATTCAAAAACGTCAGGCATATTACCAATATGACGTAGAGAAAATCAATGTTCAGATTGACATTGTTACCTCTAAAGCATTCGATGAGCAATCTCAGTCTGATTCTCTATCAAACCATTTTTCACATAACATAATGATTGAATAACATCCTCCATCACCATCTGATTGGTTTGATACATCTCTTTTTACGAGGGGGTGGAAGAGTATAGATTCATTCATTTTTCATACAGCTGCCACAAATTGATTTACATCATTGTGATTTTGCTTGGAAGATTAAAAATCTTATCAAAAGTTCCAGCATCTGTGTATAGCAGCCATAATGTCTATTGCCAAATGGGTACGGTGGGTTAACCCACCGTAATGACGATTTTAAACAACCCAAAGCTTCTATGTAACGGCGTATATTGTCTCAAACCTATGTTTCATGGCACTCATTAAGAGTCCCTTCGAACATGGAAAACATAATTTGCACCATTCTAAGGTGTTTTCGATATGTAAGAGGCGCATGAAGTTGCCAAATATTATGGTGGGTTGGGAAATTTGCTTACGGTGGGTTTACAAGTGTCACAAATATTGGTAGATCCGTGCCGTACGGAGGGAGGCGGTAGTATGCGATCTTAGGGTTGGCACTTCATATATGATAGTTGACAATGTTAAGTTTTGATGTACATCACTTGGGGAGGCATGTGCATATCGTAGGCATGCTACGTTACCATGGGGGTGTCGGGGTTCATTAAGCCCTAAAATTGGCTAAAATCCGCTATTTTCATAGGGTTTCGTGGGGGAAATAAGTTCACGTCAATGGACACAGCTCAAGCAGCTGCAAAAGTTTGTACATCAAAATATATTGTATCAGTATACCAAACGTTTTTCATCTCAACAAGGCAATCCATTGTGTTTAAGCATGTGCATTGTCATGTATTCACCCAAGTGCAAATACGCGGTGATGAAGACGAGGGACCTCGCGTGTTTGTCTCCGGCATATTCGAACGTCACTTCGAATCGCTTGCCAGGTGCTTGGTCCGGGTCACATGTGGTCACTCGAGCCTTCAATATATAGTCAAGGGGGTTGGGCCATTGCCCGCCAAACTCTTGGACAGTCTATTCCCGCCCACACGCACCAGCGGGAATGCATAACTCACACCCTATTATTTTCTCAAGTTTTCTCAAGTTGAGCGCAATAGGAGGCATGTTTAACAGCGTCTGCCGCCAAGTCTATTGACCCCCGAGTACTTTTAGTATCAGTTATAGGTGTCTAGTTGGTCACTATAATGTCACATTTCTTGCGGAACCGCGTAACGACCCCGTTACGCGCCAAACGCGTAGGGTTGGTTTACCCACCGTAACAGCGTGTTACGGTGGGTAAACCCACCGATCTGGCAATAGACAATAAAGTTGATGACACGGTACATCATGCCGATTGAAACATCAAATGAAGTCTTATTTGACTTATTGACACATAAAGTTCATTGTGAAGAAATCATAGATGCATTGTCGCAAACGCGTGCATATGATGGTACAATCTCGGAATCGAACGAACTTAACACTCGCGACTGATCATAAGCATCATTAATATCCACTGGTGCCGGTAACTGATCGAGCAATTCTCAACACAACATAAGATCGTAGAGCTACAAAATTTTTAAAATTCTGATACCCTGTTATCGAATGCTGAACTCTTACATGCAAGCCCAGATTCCAACATGAAAAAGTATGAAAACAGCAGTAAAATGTATCCGTCAAAATTGATATTATATCACAAAATACGAATTATTGTGTGTACAAAAGCTGTGAGCAGAACTGTCTTAGCACTCTAGCACTGGCACGCGAACAGCCACCTAGTACTTGCGAAGGCAAAACAATAATGAGTCCACTAGCCTGACCTTCGGTCAGAGTCTACTTATATCTCAATGTCCTGTCACATTTCCCAAAACTGTAACGGGTTCTAGCCCTTAAATCTTCATCTGGCCAATAGAAAGTCATTATTCCATGCCAGCTCTAACAATGTTACCGTTTACCGCATTCTGACTGACACGTCAGCGGCAAAGGAGTCACTGCCATCTTCGTCTTATCATTCCCTGGTCACTTGATGGTGACCATATCTTCTCTGACAAGTCTGCATCTCACAGATGGTCATCTTCGTAAAGCCTGTCATGCTGTCACCACTGTCATGCGTGTCACCAGCTGAACAAACCCGGCGCGGTACCATGAAAAGCCGGCGTTTGTTACAGCTGTCGCAAACGCGTGCATATGATGGTACAATCTCGGAATCGAACGAACTTAACACTCGCGACTGATCATAAGCATCATTAATATCCACTGGTGCCGGTAACTGATCGAGCAATTCTCAACACAACATAAGATCGTAGAGCTACAAAATTTTTAAAATTCTGATACCCTGTTATCGAACGCTGAACTCTTACATGCAAGCCCAGATTCCAACATCCCCCATCTGTAGCTGCTGCGTGCAGTAGCACAGACTCAAATGTGGGCTTGTTCAGCATACTGGGTCGTATCACCATCTGCCATGAACTTGCCCAAACTGAAAGTGAACATACCAATGCCTTCACCTTCTCCACCCTGTAACATTCTGGCTCTGACCAGTGGATTCTTGAACACCAAGACCCACATACACCTGCGGCCAATAGGTCCATGTTCCAGATGCCCAATCACATGCAAGCGTCCTGTCTGACTCAATCGCCTGAAGTACGCAGCCCTGCTCTCGGTCATGTCTGTTAAATAGTAAGATGGAACGTGAACACATGCCACCACGCGACTGGCCATTACTGCCAACGGAAACGCGATGTCCAGCGCTGCGAACCAAGGCGAAGTCACCACTGCGTCACAGACACCATACTTCTCCTTCCATATGCGATAGTTACCCGGCTGAAGTGCGTCATGCGCCTCAAACCAACCCAACTGAGAGTTCCAGTCATTGTTCATGAATCTCAACTGCGGCCATTGCTCTACCATTACCTCACTGATGACCCCAGTGCCTGCCCACGGGTCCCACACGCCATCGACGGACTTCCAGTCCACCTCTGTCGCCAAACGCCTCACCTCAGAGGGCACTGTGATAACCAGTTCAAGCCCCCACTGCAGCGCGCTAGCTTCTCTCACCTGAGCCTTAGTCATGTGCCTCAGCTCTCCTCGTCTTTCAACTTCTTCTTCAGCCAGCGCAGGCATAAGAGGTGCATCCCTCAGATGCCTTGCCATGGCCTTCTGTTCCCGATATTTCTTGCTCAGCACCGTACGATGCCCCTCATTACAATGCCCTGGCATGAAGATCTGCACAGCCTCAGAGAGCTTGTCCTGTCTTCCCCAATCAATCTGATCTGGCATGCCCAAGAACATGTCCTCCTCCTTCAACAGCATCTCCCTTGATGAAATGGCATGCCAAGGCTGAAACTTGTTTCCCTTCACCACCCGACGAGGACCCACGTCTGCTGGCAACAGGCGCATCTCCGCCGACAGCTTCTCATTCAATTGCTGCTCCTTCATGCCCAGTCTGTCCTCTAGGGCACCAGAGCTCTCGTCTTTCTGGGTCCGCACCTCAGCATTGGCGGCTTGCATCCCCGTGCCTGAGCACCTGGGGCATAGCCACTCGCCTTCTGGTACTCCATCCAGTGCTGGGGTCAGACACCACAAGTGGTACCCCCTGTTGCATGCGTCGCACAACAGCATCTCTGCCTCCCCATCGGTCTTCCTGCAAACTTCACATGCTAGGTGCTTACTGGGAACGGCTGCACTGCAGTCATACTGATCCTTCACCTGTAGGTGACATGGAGCGATGCTCTGCACGGTGCTCTTCTCTCTTAACTTGGTGGCGTCCTCAAGCACCACCACACCATCTCGCTGTATCTTGACCAGCTTCAGAATGGCAGATTTGGTCGCGACTTCCATGCCGCTGCGAGGCTTCTGCCTGATGTAGACGAAATCGCCCACCTTGAACTGGTGTGGACTAGGCTCATAGCCCCCACCCCTTCTCCCTTCATAATGTAATGTATCACGATGCTGTGCGACCTCCAGGCTGCAACCAGCGTGTACCATCAATCGCCTCACCACCTGTGCTCTCTGGTGGAGGTCCTTGACTCTGGCATCCTTCTCATCTTCGACCTCAGCACCAAAATCCATGCTGGGCGCCCGTTTCAAATCAGGAGGCACTACTGCCTCTTGAGCGAACAACATGGTGAACGGCGCAACCCCCGTGGACTCCTGGCGTGCTGCATTATAGCTCAGCACTAGCGGCCAGAGCTGCTCGTCCCACTCATAGTCGAGACCCTTCTCCAGGGCAAGCTTCTTAAAGCAGAACTTCATAGTGCGTACCACTCTCTCGGTCAGCCCATTGCCTTCTGGTGAGTCTGGCGAGGTGACCCGCCGGTCGATCAGACAGTCTCTGCATAGCTGCTTGAACTCGCCTTCAAACTCCTTTCCTCCATCCACCAAGCATTCTGCCGGCGCACCAAACACCGCCAGTACATGGCTGCGGAATGCCGCTGCGATGGTGCTCGCCTCCTTATCAGGAATGGGCACGCAGATTATGAACCTGGTATAGTGCTCGGTCATGATGAGCACTCGGTTGTTGCCAGACTTGGTCTCTCTCCTCGAAGGCCATGCCAAATCCAGCGACCAGCGATACATGAACGACACGATCTCAAGGGGGGATAAACATGCCTCCTCTCTCGCATAATGAGTCTTCACACGCTGACAGGTCTCACACTGGGTGACCACAGCCTCCACGTCTTTCTTCAGATCGGCCCACCAATGGCGCTGCCACAAGAGATGCTGCGTACGTCTTATGCCCCAATGTCCAGTTCTGGAGTGGTATTCCTTTACCAACGCGAGACGGTCAGCAGGCTTAGGTATTCTCACCTCCTTGCCTGACATGGTGACCATGTAGATCTCGTCCGTGGCCTCGTCCCATCGATGTCGTGCTGCTCGCCTCCTTACTCGGCGAACTTCCTCTTCTGGCAACCTCACTCTACCATTGGACTTCAACCATCTGAGGCACCATGCATCATCGTGTACGTCTCGATGCTTGTCACGGTCTGACTGCTGCTCAGCCACGCTGGCCATCAGGTCCTCGAATCTGGTGGTACACGTCAACCTGGGGAGCCTCATCTCTGACTCTCTGGCAGGCGGACTCCAGGCAGGCACATCCACGCGTGCTGCTGGGGTTGCGCCCTCCTTCACGAAGTGGTTCTCATGCCTCTGACGATACTGCGCCATGGTGTAGAGCTGCCACTCGTTCTTCTTCTTCTTCTTGGTTCCAGCCTTCTGTCGCTGGGCTCCAATTCCTTCTGCGCCTTTCTGCCCTTGCGAGCACATTATCCGCAGCTTCTCCTCCCAGTCGCGATGGGTCATAGTCTTCGCCACCTGCTGGGTGTATGCGTTCGAATTCTCAACCCATTCCGCCAGCAAAGCTTGCCTCTGCTGAAGGTCCGACCTCTCGTGGTCTGCCCAGTTGTTGTCTACAGCGATGGGCTGTCCTGGGGAATTCTCCGCCTCTGGGGATTCCTTGCTGTGAGGGAGCCCCTTCCTGCTTGCTTCTGCGACTGCCATCAGCAGCTCCATCGCCCTGCGATCCATGGCCAGGCCCAGAATGCTTGCCAATTCTACGTCGTTCAGGCCATCGGCCATGCGTAGCTCACTTGCGCTGTAGCCCATGGCTAGGGCGGAAATAAAATAAAATTCTACGCTAAAATTCAGTTCACGCGAACGTGAGAGGGACCATAACCTGCTGGAAACAGCAGCTCAGGCAGTGGGGACCCGCTGCCGACGGTGAAACAACGGATCACTAAACTCGGATATACAAACGATATATACCCGAGATGAGTGACACAGGCTGACCACCGAAGATGACATACAGGAATGACACTAGACTGTACGAACTAGTCGTAGCGTCAATTCCAGCAACTGTACCTGTCGTCAGATGATAATGTCACATCATCTGTCATTATTCAAGGAAAGACTTGAATGACCCTGTCATCGAGAGTTCGTATGTCGAACTCGAAGATGGCAAAGCAAGATACATCTTGAACATCAAGAACCATCTTGGCTTTAAGCATGTGCGGAACACGCATGCACAATATGAACGAACTATTCGTTATCACAATACTGGTCGTTCAACCTACGTCTCGGGTTCACAACCCAATGGCGGTACTATCTATGATGATAGGAGACGTATGGTTTAAGATGAGGAAGCGTTGGGCTTCAAGCAGATCTTCACTCAGAGACTGCACTCATCACCCGCTATTTCTTACACTCGCGTTGCTGTCCAACTTCGCAGTGATTAACTTGTATATTGATAATATATTCACGGCCTGTTTTATCTCGCCGTATCAAACATCGCCGGTCGTGATGGAGGAGAGGCTCCCGGGACTTTGGATCCCGTTGGCGTCATTAAAGCAGGTGACCCTCCTCCTGCGCCGAGCGCTGGCGCTCCCGGGTAAAAGCCTCCTCCGCCCAATTGCATCATTTGGGCGAACGGGACGCTGTTACGCCGTTACCGGTGACGTACCAACCGCCCCCGCCCCCACATCAGTTACAAGTTCCGTGTCACTCTTCCAATCTGGACCTCAAGCTAGAGTTCCCTCCGCAATAAACACAAACAACTTGAAGGTAACAACTAGCGCCTACCTGCAAGGCTGTCTTCAGGATCTCCCTCATCGCTGCAGCCTCCGAGGCGTGGTGAGTGTTGATCTCCTTCAAGGTGGCCGCGGTATTCTCTAGCATTCTCTGTTGGGCCGTCGCATTATTTTCGAGCATCTTCGCTTGGGCGTCGTGGGCCATTTTCGCAGTCTCGGCATTGGTCCTTTGGAAAGACTCCGTTGCCTCCTTCAAAACCGAATCCCGAGAAGTAAGCGCCTTCGTGTTCTCCTCCTGCAACACCTTCTGCCCTGACTAGAAAGAACTCGATCTTTTCCGGTGCTTAAGGGGCGTAACCGGTTGACCCGAGGTCCAACTGGTTTGAAGTGATTAGTGCAAATTAATTAACTGGTTGGGGTTAGTTAGTTAATAACTAAAAAATTGATTAGCTAGCTACAATTGGTTAATTACTGTTATTGCACTAGTTAATTGGTGGTTTAACTGGTTACAACCAATATTGAGTATGGGGATACAGCGGCATTAAATGTTGCTCATTCGAGGTCAAACTCGACCCATTCGGATATACATATTATTTGTGTCAGATGTCATCATTACTCTCTGGCAACTTGAGATACTTACTTACTTGTGAGGTGCTTTTAAGTGAGAGTGAGAGGACAAGCTGAGGGGGGGCTGAGGGGTCAACCGGTATGTGGTGTAGACACCAAAGGCATGCACAAACGTATTTCAGAAGAGAATAACACATACATATTATTACTTTTCTAATGTTTTCTAACACACGACCCGGGGTTTTCTGGGCGATCCTCTGCGTCGTTCCGTCTCTTGTAGTGACTGGTAACGAGAGTGCAGAGCATGTGCCAGGGCAGGCTGCTATGGTGTCAAGCGGAGCCTTCACCCTTCTAAGTGCTGAGGAGAGGCCTATACTAGCTTGCTCAGTGATTTCTATGTTCTGACTCTAACACCCTATGAGTGCCATAGTGCACTTGCACATTCTACTTATGCCTCCGCCACATCAGTCGCCTCGGTCGCGCCCTTGGCATCCACCTCTGGAACAGATGACTGCCAAGGATTGTAGTTGACCGAGCACATCAAGGTTTCTTGAATGGTCTCGGACTTCATGGTCTGGGCGTCCTTGCCATGCATCTTCCCAGCACCAGAGAAAAGCCGCTCCACACCAGCCGATGATGCAGGCCGGCCGTGGAATTGGCGCCACATCATGCAGACGCGTGGGAACTTCTTCTCGTTCTCGAACCACCATTCAAGGATAGCAGTGTCCACCGGCGCCTGCTTCAGTTCCAGATACTTTCCAAGCTGCTTCACACTTTCAGTGTGAGGATCATCCTCATCATCGGCTTCCGCCTCCAAAAGGGTCGGCATGTCATCGTCGTCACTCGCATCGCCCTCGGAGTCACTGTCGCACAGTAGGGAATGCTTGCGCTTGCTACCCACGGCGGCTGAGGGAGCTGCTTGGGCTTTGGGAGTGGTGAGGGGAACGGCGTAGTGTGCCAAGTACTCCTCTCGCACCGACTGCAAGACCTTAGCCTTGTCGTAGTTCTCAGAACCCTTGAACTTGAAGCGGTTGAAGCGAGGGTCTAGCACGGTACTGATAGCCAACTTCCTGAACCTCTCGATCTTGCGCGTAGTACGCGTTGTAGCTGCATCGGTAGCTCCCTCCACCGGCTCGGCTTGCAACTCGGTGACCCACCGCTCAAAGAGGTCCGCGTGCACCTTCTGCCTCCCGACACGCACCGGCTTAGATAGCTTGTGCGCCGGCACCACCGTGTCGCCCACTTTCACAGCCTTGGTATCCTCGAGCTTGATGATGACCTTGTTCACCAACGGAAGAATCATGCCTGCACATCGCAAAAGCACACGATGTTAATGACGGCTCAAGTGGCTCGGGGCGTTAGGCTACAAGTGTCTAGGTTATTTTGAGGGGACGCTGAGCTGAGGGGAGACCGAGCTGAGGGGGGGGCTGTGATGAGGGGGGGCGCGAGCTAAGGGGAGGCTGAGCTGAGGTCGGCGAGCTGAGGGGGGCTGAAATGAGAGAGGGGGGAGGGGGTTGAGATGAGGGGCGGGCTGAGCTTGAGGGGCTGAGATGAGGGAGGGCTAAGGCGAGTCTGGCGAGCTGAGGGGGCTGGAGATGAGGGGGTGAGATGAGGGACGGGGCTGAGCAAGGGGGCTGAGCTGAGGGGGGCTGAGATGAGGAGGCTGAGCTGAGGTCGGCGAGCTGAGTGGGGGTGAGATGAGGGGGCAGGGCTGAGCTGAGGGGGGCTGAGATGAGGGAGGGCCGGAGCGGGAGGTCGGCGAGCTGAGGGGGGGCTGAGATGAGAGGGGGGTGATGAGGGGCGGGCTGAGCTGAGGGGAGGGCTGAGATGAGGAGGCTGCTGAGGTCGGCGAGCTGAGGGTGCTGAGATGAGGGGGGCTGAGATGAGGGGGGTGAGATGAGGGACGGGCTGAGCTGAGGGGGCTGAGCTGAGGGGGGGCTGAGTTTCCCTGGCGGGTGCACACCTGCTTGAGGCTCAATGGTGGTCTCCAACTCCTTGCTGAGCACGGTCATCGATTGCATAACGGATGCACCTTGGTGGCAAACGGTCCAATCATCAAACAACATCTTGTGTTGCTTGTAGGCATCTCCCGCCCGCGCGGCATACTGGGTGTCATACAGTTGCACGGCGGGCTGGTTCGCTTCCAAATGCTTCCGAGTTCGACGTATTCCCCCCTTCTTACCGTCCACGACAACCGAAGCATTGCCACCCTCACCTCGAGGACCGCTTTGTGAAGCTGCAGTCGGAAGCTTTTTCTTTGTTCGCCCCATTATATCCAACACACTTTAGCGCGGTATATCTATATCCACGCAACGGACAGTTCTGCAGAATTTGTGAGTTGTGTTTGCGACACTGTTGACTGTAAGGTGTGTGTAAAGACGACAAATGGCTTCGTGAAAACGCTCGACACTCGACTGCTGCTCATGACACTCGTGTCGTCTCGCGCGATTAAGGTGTTCCTAGCGCTGACCGCTGAGGCCGTGTCGAAAATCAGAGATCTCGATTTTTCGATTTTCCGACCGATCGCGATGGGCGACATGGGTGATTAACCGGTAATTAATAAATTTTGAGGGGGGTCAGCTCGTTACTGCCACTAAGTAGTTAATTCGATTAATAAAATTAATTAACTAGCTACAACCGGTTAGTGCGAATTAATTAACTAGCTAGGGTCAGTTAGTTAATAAAAATGGAATTGATTAACTAGCTAGTAACAATAACTGGTAGTAACTGGGTCTAACTAGTTAACTGGCCTAACTGGTTACTACGGTTAAAGCTCGGCAGGAAGGCGTGGTGTGCTACGAACCATGTGGAGGCCTATGTGCTGGGCTGGAAATGTTGCTCCGCAGTGGGATGAAGGTGGATCGCTACCTGTATCAGGACATATCCCCGAGCAGTCAGACCGGTTGCCAGAGCCAGGTGTGCGGCATTGCTGAGACGATACCCTGACCTCATCTCGCCCCATGCAATAGAGCTTGGGGCTTTACCCCAAGATCTGCGCGAGACCACCAGCGCCGACTTCATACGAGCAGGAGCTCTTCAAGGACGCCAGTGGGTCATGGTATGTGGGTTCCCATGTCAGGATCTCTCCCCTGCTGGAACACTCACAGGCCTGGATGGCAGGCACAGCAAATTATTTTATGAAGTGGTCAGGCTTCTGTCCACACTCCAGCAGCTGCAGCGGCAGAGGCCTCCAGGCTATATCCTGGAAAATGTTTCTCCGTTGTCACACAGACCTGGAACCAAGATCAGGGACGAGGTGTTCCCGTACATTGCCAGCGTCATTGGTAGACCAGTGTCCTTTGATGCAGCACAAGCAGGCGCTTACGCACATCGATTGCGGGCGTATTGGAGCAATTTGTTCCAGAGCCACCAGTTTCGCTCCGTCATGAGCAAGGTGGTGAGACCAGAAGGACGAATTGTATCGTCAATCATATGCAAGGGCTGGCATCCCAGGCCAGTGATAAGGACAGACCGCGCGCCTCACTACGTGGTGAACGTGGTGGGAGAACCATTGAGGGCATTACCCACCATCATGGCGACGCAAGGGTCAAGAGCGTTCAGAAGAGCGAGGATGGGCACCGTGGTGCGCAACCAGGACGGCGAAGACGCCGAGGAAGAATCTCGAGAAGTTAACCTCGAAGAGAAGACGCGAGCCATGGGCTACAGCGCAAGTGAGCTACGCATGGCCGATGGCCTAAGTGACGTAGAATTGGCGAGCATTCTGGGCCTGGCCATGGATCGCAGAGCAATGGAACTGCTGATGGCAGTCGCAGAAGCAAGCAGGAAGGGGCTTCCTCACAGCAAGGAATCCCCAGAGGCGGAGAATTCCCCAGGACAGCCCATCGCTGTAGACAACAACTGGGCAGACCACGAGAGGTCGGACCTTCAGCAGAGGCAAGCTTTGCTGGCGGAATGGGTTGAGAATTCGAACGCATACACCCAGCAGGTGGCGAAGACCATGACCCATCGCGACTGGGAGGAGAAGCTGCGGATAATGTGCTCGCAAGGGCAGAAAGGCGCAGAAGGAATTGGAGCCCAGCGACAGAAGGCTGGAACCAAGAAGAAGAAGAAGAACGAGTGGCAGCTCTACACCATGGCGCAGTATCGTCAGAGGCATGAGAACCACTTCGTGAAGGAGGGCGCAACCCCAGCAGCGCACGTGGATGTGCCTGCCTGGAGTCCGCCTGCCAGAGAGTCAGAGATGAGGCTCCCCAGGTTGACGTGTACCACCAGATTCGAGGACCTGATGGCCAGCGTGGCCGAGCAGCAGGTAGATCGTGACAAGCATCGAGATGTACATGATGATGCATGGTGCCTCAGATGGTTGAAGTCCAATGGTAGAGTGAGGTTGCCCGAAGAGGAAGTTCGTCGAGTAAGGAGGCGAGCAGCACGACATCGATGGGACGAGGCCACGGACGAGATCTACATGGTCACTATGTCGGGCAAGGAGGTGAGAATACCTAAGCCTGCTGACCGTCTCGCGTTGGTCAAGGAATACCACTCCAGAACGGGACATTGGGGCATAAGGCGGACGCAGCATCTTTTGTGGCAGCGCCATTGGTGGGCCGATTTGAAGAAAGACGTGGAGGCTGTGGTCACTCAGTGTGAGACCTGTCAGCGTG
Source organism: Cymbomonas tetramitiformis (assembly GCA_001247695.2). Taxonomy (NCBI): domain Eukaryota; kingdom Viridiplantae; phylum Chlorophyta; class Pyramimonadophyceae; order Pyramimonadales; family Pyramimonadaceae; genus Cymbomonas; species Cymbomonas tetramitiformis. The sequence continues at coordinate 22,824 of LGRX02004934.1, forward strand.
TGAAGACTCACTATGCGAAAGAGGAGGCATGTTTGTCCCCCCTTGAGATCGTGTCGTTCATGTATCGCTGGTCGCTGGATTTGGCATGGCCTTCGAGGAGAGAGACCAAGTCTGGCAACAACCGAGTGCTTATCATGACCGAGCACTACACCAGGTTCATAGTCTGCGTGCCCATTCCCGACAAGGAGGCGAGCACCATCGCAGCGGCATTTCGCAGTCATGTCCTGGCTGTGTTTGGTGCGCCAGCAGAATGCTTGGTGGATGGAGGTAAGGAGTTTGAAGGCGAGTTCAAGCAGTTGTGCAGAGATTGCCTGATTGACAGGCGAGTCACCTCGCCAGACTCACCAGAAGGCAATGGGTTGACCGAGCGAGTGGTACGCACGATGAAGTTCTGCTTTAAGAAGCTTGCCTTGGAGAAGGGTCTCGATTACGAGTGGGATGAGCAGCTCTGGCCACTGGTGCTGAGCTATAATGCAGCACGCCAGGAGTCCACGGGGGTGGCGCCGTTCACCATGTTGTTCGCCCAAGAGGCAGTAGTGCCGCCTGATTTGAAACGGGCACCCAGCATAGATTTTGCTGTTGAGGTCGAAGATGAGAAGGATGCCAGAGTCAAGGACCTCCACCAGAGAGCACAGGTGGTGAGGCGATTGATGGTACACGCTGGTTGCAGCCTGGAGGTCGCACAGCATCGTGATACATTACATTACGAAGGGAGAAGGGGTGGGGGCTACGAGCCTAGTCCACACCAGTTTAAGGTGGGCGATTTCGTCTACATCAGGCAGAAGCCCCGCAGCGGCATGGAAGTCGCGACCAAATCCGCCATCCTGAAGCTGGTCAAGATACAGCGAGATGGTGTGGTGGTGCTTGAGGACGCCACCAAGTTAAGAGAGAAGAGCACCGTGCAGAGCATCGCGCCATGTCACCTACAGGTGAAGGATCAGTATGACTGCAGTGCAGCCGTTCCCAGTAAGCACCTAGCATGTGAAGTTTGCAGGAAGACCGATGGGGAGGCAGAGATGCTGTTGTGTGACGCATGCAACAGGGGGTATCACTTGTGGTGTTTGACCCCAGCACTGGATGGAGTACCAGAAGGCGAGTGGCTATGCCCCATGTGCTCAGGCACGGGGAGGCAAGCCGCCAATGCCGAGGTGCAGACCCAGAAAGACGAGAGCTCTGGTGCCCTAGAGGACAAATTGGGCATGAAGGAGCAGCAATTGAATGAGAAGCTGTCGGCGGAGATGCGCCTGTTGCCAGCAGACGTGGGTCCTCGTCGGGTGGTGAAGGGAGACAAGTTCCAGCCTTGGCATGCCATTTCATCGAGAGAGATGCTGTTGAAGGAGGAGGACATGTTCTTGGGCATGCCTGATCAGATTGATTGGGGAAGACAGGACAAGCTCTCCGAGGCTGTGCAGATCTTCATGCCAGGGCATTGGAATGAGGGGCAACGCACGGTGCTGAGCAAGAAATATCGGGAACAGAAGGCTATGGCAAGACATCTGAGGGATGCACCTCTTATGCCTGCGCTGGCTGAAGAAGAAGTTGAAAGACGAGGAGAGCTGAGGCACATGACTAAGGCTCAGGTGAGAGAAGCTAGCGCGCTGCAGTGGGGGCTCGAACTGGTTATCACAGTGCCCTCTGAGGTGAGGCGTTTGGCGACAGAGGTGGACTGGAAGTCCGTCAATGGCGTGTGGGACCCGTGGGCAGGCACTGGGGTCATCAGTGAGGTGATGGTAGAGCAATGGCCGCAGTTGAGATTCATGAACAATGACTGGAACTCTCAGTTGGGTTGGCCTGAGGCGCATGATGCACTTCAGCCGGGTAATTATCGCATATGGAAGGAGAAGTATGGTGTCTGTGACGCAGTGGTGACTTCGCCTTGGTTCGCAGCGCTGGATATCGCGTTCCCGTTGGCAGTAATGGCCAGTCGTGTGGTGGCATGTGTCCATGTTCCATCTTACTATTTAACAGACATGACCGAGAGCAGGGCTGCGTACTTCAGACGATTGAGTCAGACAGGACGCTTGCATGTGATTGGGCATCTGGAACATGGACCTATTGGCCGCAGGTGTATGTGGGTCTTGGTGTTCAAGAACCCGCTGGTCAGAGCCAGAATGTTACAAGGCGGAGAAGGTGAAGGCATTGGCATGTTCACTTTCAGTTTGGGCAAGTTCATGGCAGATGGTGATACGACCCAGTATGCTGAGCAAGCCCACATTTGAGTCTGTGCTACTGCACGCAGCAGCTACAGATGGGGGATGTTGGAATCTGGGCTTGCATGTAAGAGTTCAGCGTTCGATAACAGGGTATCAGAATTTTAAAAATTTTGTAGCTCTACGATCTTATGCTGTGTTGAGATGCTCGATCAGTTACCGGCACCAGTGGATATTAATGATGCTTATGATCAGTCGCGAGTGTTAAGTTCGTTCGATTCCGAGATTGTACCGTCATATGCACGCGTTTGCGACAGCTGTAACAAACGCCGGCTTCTCATGGTACCGCGCCGGGTTTGTTCAGCTGGTGACACGCATGACAGTGGTGACAGCATGACAGGCTTTACGAAGATGACCATCTGTGAGATGCAGACTTGTCAGAGAAGATATAGTCACCATCAGGTGACCAGAGAATGATAAGACGAAGATGGCAGTGACTCCTTTGCCGCTGACGTGTCAGTCAGAATGCGGTAAACGGTAACATTGTTAGAGCTGGCATGGGATAATGACTTTCCATTGGCCAGATGAAGATTTAAGGGCTAGAACCCGTTACAGTTTTGGGAAATGTGACAGGACATTGAGATATAAGTAGACTCTGACCGAAGGTCAGGCTAGTGGACTCATTATTGTTTTGCCTTCGCAAGTACTAGGTGGCTGTTCGCGTGCCAGTGCTAGAGTGCTAAGACAGTTCTGCTCACAGCTTTTGTACACACAATAATTCGTATTATATGTGTTGGAATCTGGGCTTGCATGTAAGAGTTCAGCGTTCGATAACAGGGTATCAGAATTTTAAAAATTTTGTAGCTCTACGATCTTATGCTGTGTTGAGATGCTCGATCAGTTACCGGCACCAGTGGATATTAATGATGCTTATGATCAGTCGCGAGTGTTAAGTTCGTTCGATTCCGAGATTGTACCGTCATATGCACGCGTTTGCGACATACCCATTTTACCATGGGAAAAAATCAAATCGACGGCTTCTCAGCCGTCACGCCGGGACGATTTCCAACATCCCCGTTCCGTACCGGCTCATCGCCTTCTGACTCAGCTGAGCCTGATCATCCGTCACCAGGAAACTCGCCCCCGCCTTCAGACAATGGTGACCCACGACACCGGCGTCTAGATGTGTTACTCTGGACTTTAGAAGGAGCCTCCTTCTGGTTGAGAAATCACCTGTCCTCTTCTTCTGCAGTGACTGTCAGCCACGGCGCTGAGGCCCAATATTCTTACCGACTGCCAACCATGCCCGCAAGCGCCAGTCACTTCATAACCGACACAAATCGGATTTGGATGACTATGCGGCACATCGGAGTGGACATCCAAGACCTGGCGCAGCATGGGTCAGTGCATACCCCTGTGCGCCTGACTGAGATTGAGGACAGTGACGCTTTCACTTTGGAAGTGGAGAAAACGCAAGTGGATGAAGCGCGGCGTTGCGCGGAAAGCCGTACTGGAACTCAGCAGAGACGCCTGCCATTGTACTCATGGGTGACCATCGCGGAAAATGCCTTAGAGTCCGAGTTGACAGAATTTGACCCCCTTGGACTCCAAATTTGGGCAGCATTTTCATCCTCCGAGGCGTACCTGTTTCGAGGAATGGCTGCCGGCAACCAACCAACTCCCGCCACGGTACCGGCGAGACTGGGCGTCAACCGGTTTCCCTCTGGTGTTCCCAGCGCAGAAGAGTACAGATCGCCTGGAAATTCCTTGCCAGCGGCCCCTGGACTCCTGCCGGTGGACCAGCGCCTTTCTCAATTTCCAGGGCACCACGATCTTATGGGAGTGGCTTCCCCAAGCGATGTCTACTGAGAATCCAAGACAGTGGCTGATGTGCTCAAGCTGATCAGAGACATTCCTATGTACCCCTCCTCCGCTGAACTAATCACCACTGACGCCGATATTGCCGCGCTTCCACCTTTTTCTGAAGCGCTGGTCAATTTTCTGTCAATGGGCGTAGTCACCTTCGCCCTGGGTCGCATGAGTGCTTATCGCCTAGACCTGACCATGATCACCATGCCGGAGATCTTGAAGGAAGTGGCGCAACGCAAACTACAGCCGCGATCCCTGACTTTTCTCAAGCAAGGTGGTATGTTGAACTCGGAGGCCTGGAACCGGCGTTACGCCACTTTGGCGCCTTTCCTGGCCGACGTAGCCAGGAGCGTACTGGATGACATCGCGCTGGTAGGACTAGCGGGGACCGTGATGCGCATGGCGCAGCGACGAGAAGAGACTGCGCGTTTGTTCGCCACTCGTCTGGTATCCTGGCACGAGGTAGTGCAGTTATTGGCAGACGCCATGCCCAACTGCCACGCCATCAGCCAGCAGCAGCTATTATATCAGTTCTGGTCTGGACTGCGACTGAAGCAAGCTGTGATGGATCGCCTTATTGAGGATCGGTTGGATCTGCAAAGTCCAGCGGATTGGGAGAGCAATCATCCCGGATCCACCGCGCTGCAGCATATCATCACTGTGGCCACCAAATTGGAGCGCAGTGAAGCTCTGACTGCAGCGCGAACCTCTCCCGCCTCTGCACCTGCGAACCGAAGTCCTGCCTGGAGGAATGGTCGCTCGTCCTCAAGACTTAACGCCGTGCAGGACGCTGGGGAGGAAGGCGCTACTGACCTCGACCCCGCAGACCTTAGGGTGCAACACGCCGTGCCGCCCAGCCCGGCGGGATTGACCAGGCCGCCACGCCGATGCTACGTCTGCAACTCTGACTCCCATTTATGGGCTAACTGTCCCGACGAGGCCAAGAAACGAGCCTGGATTGCTGACGCCCCAGCTCGTTTGGCACGCCGCCGCGCTGCGAATGAATCTCATATCGCAGCGCTGGAGACAGAATGGGAGGATTTGGAAGATGAAGCGGAAGCGCTGGAGTATTTTCAGAACGAGGAATCGGCCGCAGCGTCCTCCTCGGGTCAGCAATCTGCGGAGGAGGAGGACTGAGTGTCCTCCCGCCGGCGGGACGCCGGCGACAGGGCGGTATGGGTAACCGCCCCTGGGCAAGGAGTACAGCCTTCGCCCACAACCGAGGGAATATCCAGAAGGATCCTCCGCCACCCCCCAACCCTCGCATTTTCACGGGTTTATCACTGAAAATTCAAGAAAATTGCTGGCTGATTGAAAAAAATGACCCACTATTCTTGCGATTTTCATAGGACGCTGGCGCTGGCGGGGGGGGGTATCCAAGATGGCGAATATTGCTGGCTGGTCCCAAATCTCGGTTTTCTTATTGCCGGTGATTCTGTACACCCATCCTTATACCCACATGTTCACCACAGCCTGCACTTTAAGCCGGTGCCATGCATTATGTGCCAATTTCCCGGCCTCGGTCACCATACCCTAAACTGTATGACAGCTGATGACACGCTACATGCAAATCCGCCTAACCCTACATCCCTAGCCTAAATGGACCCCCCCGGGAGCTCACTAAGCCCCCTGCACCCATCATTATACCCACATGTTCACCACAGCCTGCACTTTAAGCCGGTGCCATGCATTATGTGCCAATTTCCCGGCCTCGGTCACCATACCCTAAACTGTATGACAGCTGATGACACGCTACATGCAAATCCGCCTAACCCTACACCCCTAGCCTAAATGGACCCCCCCGGGAGCTCACTAAGCCCCCTACACCCATCCTTATACCCACATGTTCACCACAGCCTGCACTTTAAGCCGGTGCCATGCATTATGTGCCAATTTCCCGGCCTCGGTCACCATACCCTACACTGTATGACAGCTGATGACACGCTACATGCAAATCCGCCTAACCCTACACCCCTAGCCTAAATGGACCCCCCCGGGAGCTCACTAAGCCCCCTACACCCATCCTTATACCCACATGTTCACCACAGCCTGCACTTTAAGCCGGTGCCATGCATCATGTGCCAATTTC
>LGRX02004937.1:0-20151 GCA_001247695.2 Cymbomonas tetramitiformis
GTGCTAGGATGTCACGGACACGAGACGGAAGCAGGGTCAGGCTAGGGGCTAGTCAGAGCCCATAATAACTAAGCCTAAACCCGAAGTCCAGCACACCACCCGTGGGTGTGACTACCTAGCAAGGCAGGTACAGGATATACAGCCACGAGACAATAAACAAACACCTAACATTCACTTCGGTGGAAACCGATCACTTCTAGCTGGGTGCCGGGGTCTTGACCCGGTCATCCCACTACTGGGCTAAAGCTAATCAAGCTACCAGGATAAATGCCAAGAAACTCAGCCACTTTGAGGCTGGTCAGCGGGGCTGAGTTCAGCGGTCGGATGCAAAGTAAGTAAGAATCCTGAAGTGAATTGTAAGTTGTCTGTCACCGATTGAGCACCACCAGGCCCAAGTGGGCAAGGTGGATCCACAGCCGAAAGTAAAGCAACTGAAGAATTGAGATAAGCAGAATCCCATGGCGGTTTGAGCATTGAAGAAAGAGACAAAAGAACTCGATCGTCAGGCGGCCAATCACGGATGTCCAGAGAGCCAAGCGGCGGATCCGGAGCAAAGAGATCTCCAGTAGACCGATGGACGGTGACTCCGGGCTCAACCAGGCCCCTGTCACCACCGCCCACGGCAACCAGAGATGCCGTAGCACTGGCCAACAGAGAACAGCAGAGCATCGAGGACATCAATGCACACCGGAGAAAACTCGGCGGAGCCCGTGGACGGCAAACCGGAGCTGCTAGTGGCGATGCTCCCCCGTCAGAGTCATGCTCAAGAGTGCCGAAGGAGTCAAAAGCCACTTGCTGCCCGCCGTCAGAGTCATTGTCAGAGCCTCGGTCGTTGTCAGAGACTTCAGAGCCAATGTCAGAAGTCTCAATCGTCATGCCAGCAAACAGCGGAGCCGGTGCAGAGTCGCCAAGCCAGAGCGATGGGACAGAACCAGGCAAGCCGAGAGAGCCAGGGACAGCCACTGGTGGGTCATGAGCCGTAGGCACACCACCAGCCACGAGTGCAGAGGGACCCCGAACCGCAGGCGGTGGCGGAATCGAACCCCGTGCACCCGAGTGGAACGTGGCTAGAGGAAAGTGAGCCTCGCCGTCATCGCCAGCTGCCGCATCCTGAGCGGAAGCCGCCGCATCCTGAAAGTGCTTCAGAGATGTGGGCTCAGCCGGCACAAAGGAATGCGCCGACAGCTCGCACACCTCTGGGCGACCCTCCATCGTGCAGAGCGACTCAAAGGCGTGCTCATCCCCCGCGTCATAGAAACGCTGGAAACGAACAGCCAAGCAGTCAGTCTCGTAGTCTTCAACCGCACCACAATAGTGGGCAGAGTGAAGACCGCCGTTGGGGCATTCAGCATGCCAGTGCTTTAAACCACTTTGTGCACACACCGCATTCTGGCAGTGGGGCACGAAGGCACCACTCTTCATCTGTCAAATGAGACATGAGGAGCGGTGCGAAGCGGTTTAACACCAGCACGATGATGCTTAGCAGCAGAGCGGGTAAGGTGCTTGCCCGCAGGCGGAGGCCCTTCCCGCTTCTGCCGCTTCAAGTCACGAATGTCCTGTTGCATGCGCTCCAGCTGCTTCTGCAGACTGGACAACGCCGCAGCCAGGTCAGACGCGCCATCGCCGAATGACAGAGCAGATATAGGGGTGCCAGAGACTTTCAGGCCGTGGCGGAACTGCTCCCGCACACGAGCCTGAATAGTCAAAAGAGACACGCCCTGCCGCTGGTCAGCCCGAGCCAAGGAATTAGCCAAATCACGGTATAAAGCCGAATTGCCGAGAGCCTTGAGAAACTGCCGCTTCACCGCGTCCTCTGGCAAGTTGTGGGAACGCTGAACGTCCCGCAACAGGCCATTGAACTCACGGATGCCACGGTCAGGATCTTCGCTGCTGGGGATGCGAACCGCCAGCAGCGACTCAAAAGAGTCAAAGGGCTCTGAGCGTTCCTGGAGCATGCGTACCACCTCAAGGGCAGCACGCTTGCCATCTCCAGGAACGTCAGACCCAGAGGCCTCAAGCCAGTCACGAGCAGGCGAGCCAGGGCGAGCCAGAAACGTCAGAGCCGAAAGCAGCAATTCATTGGCCTCATGCCTAGCCTCAACAGTCATGTTGGCCAAGTCAAACAGGGGAGCAAATGCCTGTGACTGGAGTAGAAACTGTGCGCGAAGCTCATGCATAAGCTGTGAAAAAATGTCCACTGCGTCGGTCTCTGTGCCAGCGAAGCGGTCCGATTTGTCTCCGAGAATTTTCGTGGCAACGACCTTTGCAACCTTCCTGTCAAAATTTTCGCGAGCTAGCTGCTGACATTTCTCAAGAATCTCTCTCGCAGCTGCGGTGGTCGGAGCTGGCAGCTGCGGTGTCTGCGGTGTCGCTGAGTGCTGTGCACCCACATCATCAAAAATCGTTTCTAATCTACGGACGCGGGACCGCGTCATTCTGTTTGCTGTAGTAACCATGATGGATAGACTACGGAAGAGCTGAGCAAGCGAGGGTGGTAGCATAAGATTCCGCACAGCGGCCAGACAACCTGTAGAAGCCTCAGCAGAACATGATCAAAACTCACAGGTCGTGAGCGTAAGCATGAGAGCGGCCAAAATCCGCAGCGTGTGGAGCGACCTCGCCAGAGCTAGTGGCGCACGTAGCAAATCAACTCTCGTCGCGACGATACTGCTGCAAAAGAAATAATCCGTCACAAATCGCTGATCTCCTGCGCAGCGAAGGCGAGCACAAGGCGTGCCGCCATCACTGCCAAGCTAAAAGGCCATACTGCGAGAATAATACACCACCGCCCAAGTGGGCGCTCAGCCCCTCCTACGTCCTACTTAGCCGAACATGGCAACAGCAAGGCGCTGTGCCATCATCAGAACCACCGGAAAGCCGGTGCGGCCTATAACCTGCGAGGAAGACAGATACGCTGTCCGGCTAAGCTCGCTAGGAGACAAACTGATAATCATATAACTTGTGTCTGGCCGAAGCTTTATGCTCTCGGAAACCCAGACAGTGAAACGATGACTGTATTACTGTACTGTACTACTGTACAGTACAGTGCTAGGATGTCACGGACACGAGACGGAAGCAGGGTCAGGCTAGGGGCTAGTCAGAGCCCATAATAACTAAGCCTAAACCCGAAGTCCAGCAAACAGCCCAGTTGTTCTCCCTTTCAAAGAATAAAAATTAATAGATAGTAAGCTGTCGATTCCCCTACGGGTCACGGCCACCCCAGTGGGGAGGGCTAGCCCACCCCCAAAAAAAAATGTGAGTTTATATGCGCGTTTTATGTCATGTCATGTCATACGTTTTTGTGTCAATGTCGACCACATCCATATATTTATGCTCTTCATCTTATTATAAAATATTAATTATTAATATTTAAAATATAATACTGAACGCTAATTTATATTTATACTCAAGAGTCATGACACCGTGAATTTCAATAAAATTGAATACTGACCATAAACGAAATGAAGGCTCTAAATAAAAAGAGCGTGAGCGCGAAAAGCGTGACAGAAAAAGCGTGACACAAATCAGTGCTCGTTTTGGAATACCTGGTCGCAACGAAATGAACTCTCTAAATAAAAAGAGCGTGAGCGCGAGTCTCTAAAAATTTATACGCAAAAAAACATATCCACGATTGACATTTTGTTAGCAGCTTTCATCTCAACGACGCAAATTGAAAGTAACCTCCCAAAAAGCGTCACGCAAAGCTAGGCTGTAAACTACTACACTATACGTGACGCAAAAAGCGTCACGCAAAAGAGCGTCACGCAAAGCAGTGTTCGTTCTGTAATAGCTGGTTTCTACGAAATCAAACCTCTAAAAATTTATTGGGGAAAAAATCGGAGATGGAATCGAAGATCCCCCTCTTTTGAAAAATCGGGAAAAAATTCAGTCGTCTTAACACTGTGTGTCAGAATCGTCAGAATTGTCATATTTTGTGGGAATTCACGAATCCCGTTAACAGTGCGAAAAAATGAAGCCAGAGCGTAGGCTATATACACTGTGACACTGTACGCTGTACACGACACAGTATATAAATGGAGGCTTCATTCAAATACCCATGAATAATGCCTCAGTTAGATAAAGTTACATTTTTGTCTCAGTTTTTTTGGTCTTCATTCTTCAAATCTGAGAAATGTGTGCACGGATTCCGAAAATTCAGTCGTCTTAACACTGTGCGTCATAACCGTCAATTTTGTCATATTTCACGAATTCGCCAAATTCCCCTTAACAGTGCGAAAAAATGAAGCCAGAATCGTAGGCTGTACACTGTACGCTGTACACGACACAGTGTAGCGGTAACACGACAATATAAAATCCGTTGAAGCCATTGTATAAAATATATACGACATTGTATTATACGAGTTGAAGCCATCATTTTTATCCAGCCAATTAAATCAATGTGAGCTGTGACACTGTAACACACGACTCAGTGTGTCACTGTACACACGACACGACACGACACGACACGACATGACAGTATAAATAAAATTAAATATAAATATAAAGGTCATCCATGAATGACAAGGTATGACTTCACAGTGCGGTAATAATTAAATTTCAATTATATTTAACCCAGGTCATCAGTGAATAATGAAGGGGGGGTTACGGGGGGCGGAGCCCCCTGGTGCCCCTTCTTACATGCGATTCATGCATAAATGACAACGTATGACTTCACACGGCGTTAATAATGTAATTCGAGGTCATCGAGAGAAAAATGAAGTGGGGGGCAGAGCCCCCAGTACCCAACCCCCTCCTCCTCCTCCCCCCTTAATTGGCCGCCTCTATTTGTCGCGGGTCTCTCACTCTTCACATGCTGATGATGCGGATGATGGATACTGCATACTCAGGGGGGGGTTTATTTTTTCCCCACCTGTACGTTCACGTACCCCCTATATCAAACTCCTAAAAATTTATACACAAATTTGTCACGTCATAAAACGGACTTTTTCAAAGAGGGGGACAATCTAAAGATTTTTCCCCAATACACAAATTTGTCACGTCATAAAACGGACTTTTATATAGCTGGTTTCTACGAAATCAAACCTCTAAAATTTTATACACAAAAGCGTCACTCAGTTTTTATTTAACGACGCTATAGGCTGAGACTACACTATACGTGACGCCCAAAGCTAGGCTGTAAACTACTACACTATACGTCACGCAAAGCAATGTTCGTTCTGTAATAGCTGGTTTCCGCGAAATCAAACCTCTAAAATTTTATAGGGGGTACGTGAACGTACAGGTGGGGAAAAATCAATTTCCAAAATTGATTGTGGCGTTGCGAGTAGGAGTTCTGACTTCTGTGGCATTCGCATTGCATGGCATAGCATGGCATACAACGTCTTAGAGTTGTAATGAAACCTCACATTTGCACTCAGATGCTGCATCGGTCGGTAGATCGAATCCCCCGCCCGTCGCGTGACATCTGAGCCGCTCACGAGACCCGCCTTGCATGTTGTGAAGAGCACTTCTCACGTTCCGCCAGTGTAAATAGCTGTTTCAGCGGTGTTAATTAATGAATAGATTAGGAACATCCGCAGCATACTAGCACCAAAATATGTTGCACACGACATACTTTGGGCGATAGGTAACTTGCCCGCTCAGATTTGGTCACTCGAAGCGGATCTTGGGGTCCTCGCTTCGAGTGGCGAGGAGCGGTAAACGTCATCCTCGAAACGCCATTCTCTTGGCGTTCTGACCAAGGGAGTGGCTGTAGCTACTTAACACAACTAAGTGAACTTATGTAAAAAGTTTAAAACGCGCAGATGCGCTTCATCCGCTCAACGAATCGCTGGCGGTATGAAGCACTTCTTCCGCTCTATCTCCGCGGGATGTCGCTAGGTTGTCGAAGTACTAAACTTAATATATTGAACTCCTAAGGTGTTGTCCGTAATAAATATTGTTAATCATGCAAAGATCAACAAAACTGTCGGACAGAATCTTCTCGTTTTGAGATTAGACCTAATGAGCGTTCCCTCAAGCAGCGCCACCGTCCCCCTAGCGGAAACCGGGAGGACGTTGCCGCGCTGTCCGGTCAAACCGCGGCAAGACCGGAAATTCTGTCCGACAGTTTTGCTAAACATGCCCTTCTTAGGGATATAGAAAGAGCGCGCCGCCGAATTTTGACAATTCGCCACGTAGGATACTTCGAAGCCGTCAAAGTTAGCGGAATACACTAATTCAGAATAAGCGGACAAATCAGGCTATGAAATCCAAAGAACTCGAATTCTGGGTCAAAGACGCCATATGACGTCTCTGGGCTTTTATACTTGATGTGAAAATAAATATGGACCTAAAACGCTGTATGGCATGGCATGCGCCTTATGGCGTTGGCGTTCGAAGTCCAAGTCGAACATCAACCGACCGCGCGCTGCTCCCGCTTCGCGTCGCGGAGGCTTCGCCCCCGCTCCGCTCGCGCTCGCGCGCTCCGATCGATTAACGGAGGGGGGGACAGAAGGGGAGGCGTCGTCTCTCGGAGACCCTCGAGCTATTACCGAACGATCGCAACGAATTGAACGTCATCGAATATTTTAAGTTCTGACCAATCAAATAACGATAATAATATAATTTATTACCTTGTTCTCGCCTAAATTTTAATATAAATCTCAATGGCACGTATTGAATTATAAAAGAAAAACGTGTATGAAACACTTTCAAGGCAATCCATAATTTCGTTTACAGTTATTACTACAAGATTTTAGACGACTTTTCTAATGTCATAATTTTTGTGAATAATCACCCTTCGTCTCCTTTTATTTCTTAGACTTCGTCAACTGGGGGGGCTCCATCCCCCTACACTATCCCATTACTACAAGGCGTGAGGCCTCGACTGCTGTTTTTTTTAAGATATCGCCAAGTGGGGGGCTCCCCCACACCCCCCCCCTTACTACAAACTATTTTCAAGACTTCGCCCAGTAGGGGGGTTTGCCCCCCCACAACCCCCCATTCTTTCGGAATATTTTAAAACTTCGCCCAGTGGGGGGGGCTACGTGTCCCCACACCCGCCTATTATTACAATAAAAAAATAGACTTCCCCAGTGTGGGGGCTCCGTCTCCCCACCCTTCCTATTTAGTAATATTCTGTAATAGCTGGTTTCTACGAAATCAAACCTCAAGAAATTTATACACAAAAGTGTTAAGGGCTTAGCTACCGGTGGCCGTCGATTTAAAGTATTAACACTGATCCCCCCCTCGATCCTCGCCAAAAAGAATTATCTCCGTCAGATCGATGGTCGCCGATCGACAGTCAAGGGTTCGAACAAAGGTTTAATTCATATTTTATTCGGTTTACCTCATATTTTATATTTTATATTTTATAATATTAATTATTCAGACGACATTCTGTCGATATATTTATAAATATATGTAAATATATATACAAACATATCTGCGATTGAAATTTTGTTTGCAGCTTTCATCTCAACGACGCAAATTGATTTCATCCACCAGCGTCACGCAAAAGAGCGTCACGCAAAAGAGCGTCACGCAAAGCTAGGCTAGTAAACTACTACACTATACGTCTCCCAAAGCTAGGCTGTAAACTACTACACTATACGTACGCAAAAAGCGTGACGCAAAAGAGCGTGACGCAAAGCAATGTTCGTTCTGTAATAGCTGGTTTCTGCGAAATCAAACCTCTAAAAATTTATAGGGGGTACGTGAACGTACAGGTGGGGAAAAATCAATTTCTATGCAGAATACAAATGTTAGGTGTGATGCAATGATTAGGTTCTATTTTTGAAATTAAGAATGTCGACAAAATTAAAAGTTTAGGAAGGCGAGTGTCATGCATTATTGGTAATTAGGAATGAGCAGACCCAAACGCATTCATCGTAGACTAACCCGTATTAAGATCTTCAAATGTGTAGCCAAAGTTTTATGATACTAGGAATATCGCAAGATGAAGGTAGTGTACAATACAAGGAATCATACTTTATATTTGTGGAATGTAGTATTATTAGACTCGGATCGTCCCTGGTGGACCCAGCAAGAGCTTTCCAGCCCGAACAAATAAGGATGTGGCCACGCAAAGCTAGGCTGTAAACTACTACGCTATACGTCACGCAAAAAGCGTGACGCAAAAAGCGTCACGCAAAAGAGCGTCACGCAAAGCAGTGTTCGTTCTGTAATAGCTGGTTTCTACGAAATCAAACCTCTAAAAATTTATATCAAACTCCTAAAAATTTATAGGGGGTACGTGAACGTACAGGTGGGGAAAAATCCAAATTCCTCAATTCTAAATTTTGCATTGTTACCATCAAATTGTGAGTGAACGCGGAGGTGCAAAAGGAATGTTGTGAAGTATTGAATAACAACGGTTTAGAAAAGCAAGTGGCATCGGCAATGAACACAAGGGTATTAATTGGGATACTTACGGAATCAAGATATTGCTATGTTGTCCAACCATATCGACAACTGTTATAAAGGTCAGGGTGAATATAATTTGGAAGCATAATTGGAATGTAATGTGTTTAATTAAAGCAAAGTACCAAATAAAGGAATAGTATAGTTGTAATCTCAAATTTAAGGGCACATTAACAACAACAAGCAAGATAAATAGTTGGGACATTTGAAGCATTCACCAATTGGCATATTTAACTCCTATGCTGGTATTTACCCCGGAAACGGGGTAAGATTAATTGACATATTCCTTGAATTTTAGCCCCATAATACCCCTCTAGGGACCCCCAATGGCCTTGGTGGGTATGTCAAATGGACCGCATGAGAACCACCGCCAAATATATGTAGGGTCTTTCAGCGAAAACAATGGTATGACAAAGTTCGAATGGTATGTCGACCAAAGAGGTAATGAAACCCATGCTAGCATAGGAGTTAATGTCAAGGCTAGGACTTGGAAATTAAGGGTACTTTGTTAAGAAAATACTCCGGTGAGATTTGAGGGTTGGCAATGCAGCCAGTAAAACTAAAATGTTATATCTATTTACTACAGGTCATTAACTCCTATGCTGTTATGGCATTTGGAATTTCTACAGCATGGTCGGCTACACCGTCACTTTGTAAGATACATATCAAGGCATGCGTGTTCGTGCTTGCAACCAAGTTCTTCTTGGCATCCTTAGCTACAATTTGAGCTATCGAATGCCTTGACAGGGGGTGTCTAAGGGGTCTAAATATGCGTTTATTGGGGTGTAAATCGATAATCAATTTCCGTAGTTTACTACGGAGATTACAGCATAGGTAGATATCGAATGCAGGATTCCTCCGTTGACACCCTTTTCTCGCAACTTTCGGAGAGCGGGAGGAATGTTTGTTTGAAGATGTGGGAACTCCTGGATCTTTGCATCCAATGATGTGATAGCAAGTCTTCTGACCCTCAGCTCTTCAAGACGAAGTGATTTCAGGAAGTTATCCTGATCGATTGCATGTCCTCCGAAGTGAGGTCCAAAGAGAGGATTGTTGTGTTTGTCAGTACGAAACGATTTGAAAAAAGGCAGTGCACTACTGCTAGGTATGCCTGACATGTTTGAACCTGCCAATCGGTATGATACAATCTGATTTTGTAGGATGTGAGTGAGGTTGCCATCCCTCCAGATTACAGCATACAATTCCTCGTCGACGACACGCTTGAGGTCAAGACTATCTCTGAGGGCTCTGGCTTTCTGAATTGTTGAAAGCTTAGAGAACGGTATGACCACACCAAAAGCCGGAATGTCTCTGGCGCCACCTGTAAACCAAAGGAGCAAAATATAAGGATATCAAGGTAACATGGTTAATGTGATGTCAAGGATGGGAATTATTAGATGGACACAAATCACAAATCGAAAATAACAAACTCACCTTCAGAGAAAAACATGCGAATCGTTTGCCCTTCATAACCGACTGGAATTGGGTGCCCAGCTGGGTTTTGCGAAGTGTGAGGATGTTGAGCAAGTAGAGTTTCAATCTCTTTTGGTGTATGGTACCTGTTGACGGATGAATGAGATAAGTGATTGCATATTAATAAATACAAAACTAGGCGAATGATAATAGCTAAGAGAAATTTACCTTAAGGGTCCAACGCCAATGTCCTTCTTGAGGAATAATGACATCGGTCTAGGTTTTTTGGCCAATCTCATAGGAATATATGGTTTGCCAAGTCTTCGATTTTCTTTATTCTTTGCTGAATTTGCAATTTTTTGCAGTGGAAGAGCAAACTGGTGTTGATCGCAACCGTGTTTTTCATGATATGGAAGAGGTAGCACCTGAAAGCAAAAAATGGTCAAGATTGAGTTTGATGAACAATGTGAAAAAGAAACACAAGGCAATTTGGAATAATATGTTAGTGAGCATACCTCGCCCGCAATGGTTGGTGGCTTCACCCCCAGCAAGTCGGGATGGATATTGATGTTGAATGAGGTGCATGTTTTTGACTCCTTCAAGCCATCTACCAACACCAAAGTCCCGAAAGCTCGATATGAAGTATTAGTCCTTGCAGAGCTTCGTGCAAAGGGCTTGTTAAAACCCTCAGGTGCAAACGGATTGCCATCAGCAATAGACGCGCTGACAATAGCCAATTCTGTTGCAATGAGTTGTCGATGTGCAGCAAGTGCAAGGAGACGGACATCTACTGAAGCCACTTCATTGGCCATCCGAGTGCTGTTGTTACCAGCTCTGCAAGCGCGTGATGTCGTGTTTAAGCACTCAACAGCATGCCTTGGTCCAGCACCTGTCGACCTCCCCAAACAAAATTAAACATGTCGACCTCCCCAAACAAAATTAAACAACAGGCTGTATGGATGGAGTATTAGTCAATATAGTCTTCAATGTAACCATCCAAGAATTGAAAAATTATTCACATTGCAGGGACATGAATCAGGAGTGCATTTGAAGCCAAGCCTGAAACAACTTACCAGGGAATGCTCTGTTGAGTGTTTTCTCATGCCCAAGTAGTTCCAACAAGGTCATGTCAGCAAAGGTATCATCGTATGAGATGGTCGAGTCTTCTTTTTGAGTAAGTCCGATTAGCATACACACGTGGTCCACTGGACTTGTGAGTGGATCCAGTCGAACTGGCCAGAGGTTTTTTACTGTGCACTCTTCCTGGTTGTCCTTGGTGTCCCATATTCTCAGGTTAGCCTCATTATCCCAGAGATGTACCTGTGAAGTGTGAAGTCAAATTGTTGAATGAGTGGCAAATCAGTTGTTATTTGATTATATTAAGCCGAGTATTATATGGAAGGTGATTAGAACATGGTCAACAGCTGTAATGAACATAGTATGACACATGTTGGTCCAACGATATTAATACTCTTAGAGCATATCACAGGTCGTCTAGCTGAATGAAAACAGTCAATGCATGACAATAAACACGGTTAGTGTAGACACGTGGAATGATTGGTGGGCACATCGATTGTCATGCATGAGTGCAAAACGACTACCAACCTGACTCAGTGGGTTGTGTTAGGAGTGAGTGTTGAGTTATTAAACTACAACTCACCTTGAGAGGGCGCTCCTGCCAACTTTCATATGGCACAATTAATGGTTCATCAAATTTTCGTACATTTATTCGTACATTAAGAGTGTCAGAGGCGCGGGTGCTTGCGAAGCAAATAATCCCACTGCCGTCTACGAAATTGATACTGTAAACAGCTCTGGTGGTTTCAGGATCTGTACACAACAATACAAAACATTAGTTTATTCGATGATGATAGTGACAAACTTGAATTTGAAATCAAGGACGTGATTGAAGTTACCTTGTGCGTTGTAAAATGGATATACATTCTTCATGGCGTACTCGACATTTGGATGGTAGGTTAAATGGCCAGATGTGCCAAGTCCAAGTAGCAGTACCCTTGAATCCAGAGTAATATCGGACCACGTTTGACGTGGTGGTGTATCGTTGTGCGCTATTAAAAGACCAAGTTTCTTCCCAAGAATTTGAGTAGAGGACATGTACACAGGATTTGCATTCACCCATTCGTTGAGGAGATTGAACTCAGTGACGAGACAAGGACCTCCCTTCCTTATCTTTCCTTTGGTGGATATTGTCGCTCGATCGCCAAGGGCCTGGAAGTTCAGGATACGTACGTTGGCCTTGGTCACCAAAAGTGGGTCTAAGACATTTAAAGCTTG
This sequence comes from Cymbomonas tetramitiformis, assembly GCA_001247695.2. Classification (NCBI taxonomy): domain Eukaryota; kingdom Viridiplantae; phylum Chlorophyta; class Pyramimonadophyceae; order Pyramimonadales; family Pyramimonadaceae; genus Cymbomonas; species Cymbomonas tetramitiformis. The sequence continues at coordinate 12,073 of LGRX02004937.1, forward strand.
GGCTAGTATCTCTGACCACTCAGGCATTATCAGCACTCAACGTTGACAAGGATACTGCACACCATAAAGCACAATGACAAAATTAGCAGGTTGTAAATAAATGATAAAATTCAAGTGAACATATTGGTAATAATATTAATGGTAATTTAGTTGAATTCACTCACCTATAAGATAATGGGCTTCAAATTATTGAATGAATTGCGGCATTTTTCCGGCAAGTCATCATTCCACCATCGTTGATCCCGATAAGCGAGGACATGTTATCTAGTAGGGCTTGGTGAGCCCTACTGATCACAAGACAAGCTTGCTGTCCATTTACCACAGGTAAACGTGTGGGCTTTCCTCATCCACAGGAACGCTGGTGGGCCTTTAGACAGGTGCTTAAGCACTCATCCAAATACAGGCTTGATGGGCCAACAATGTATAAAATGGTGGGGGTCCACCACACAAAGTGGGTGGACAATCCTCATCCACATAGTGGCTTATCCTCATCCACAGGATAGTTAGTGGGCCATCTTTATCTCAAGACTGGCTTGTTGGTCATCCTTTACCACAGGAAGACGTGTGGGTCTCCTCATCCACAGGAACGCTGGTGGGCCTTTGGACAGGTGCTTAAGCCCTATCCAAAAACAGGCTTGATGGGCCAACAATGTATAAAATGGTGGGGGTCCACCACACAAAGTGGGTGGACAATCCTCATCCACATAGTGGCTTATCCTCATCCACAGGATAGTTAGTGGGCCATCTTTATCCCAAGACTGGCTTGTTGGTCATCCTATCCACAGGAAGACGTGTGGGCCTCCTCATCCACAGGAACGCTGGTGGGCCTTTGGACAGGTGCTTAAGCCCTATCCAAAAACAGGCTTGATGGGCCAACAATGTATAAAATGGTGGGGGTCCACCACACAAAGTGGGTGGACAATCCTCATCCACATAGTGGCTTATCCTCATCCACAGGATAGTTAGTGGGCCATCTTTATCTCCAAGACTGGCTTGTTGGTCACCCTATACCACAGGAAGACGTGTGGGCCTCCTCATCCACAGGAACGCTGGTGGGCCTTTGGACAGGTGCTTAAGCCCTATCCAAAAACAGGCTTGATGGGCCAACAATGTATAAAATGGTGGGGGTCCACCACACAAAGTGGGTGGACAATCCTCATCCACATAGTGGCTTATCCTCATCCACAGGATAGTTAGCGGGCCATCTTTATCTCCAAGACTGGCTTGTTGGTCACCCTTTACCACAGGTAGACGTGTGGGCCTCCTCATCCACAGGAACGCTGGTGGGCCTTTGGACAGGTGCTTAAGCCCTATCCAAAAACAGGCTTGATGGGCCAACAATGTATAAAATGGTGGGGGTCCATCACACAAAGTGGGTGGACAATCCTCATCCACATAGTGGCTTATCCTCATCCACAGGATAGTTAGCGGGCCATCTTTATCTCCAAGACTGGCTTGTTGGTCACCCTTTACCACAGGTAGACGTGTGGGCCTCCTCATCCACAGAACGCTGGTGGGCCTTTGGACAGGTGCTTAAGCCCTATCCAAAAACAGGCTTGATGGGCCAACAATGTATAAAATGGTGGGGGTCCACCACACAAAGTGGGTGGACAATCCTCATCCACATAGTGGCTTATCCTCATCCACAGGATAGTTAGTGGGCCATCTTTATCTTCAAGACTGGCTTGTTGGTCATCCTATACCACAAGAAGACGTGTGGGTCTCCTCATCCACAGGAACGCTGGTGGGCCTTTGGACAGGTGCTTAAGCCCTATCCAAAAACAGGCTTGATGGGCCAACAATGTATAAAATGGTGGGGGTCCACCACACAAAGTGGGTGGACAATCCTCATCCACATAGTGGCTTATCCTCATCCACATAGTGGCTTATCCTCATCCACAGGATAGTTAGTGGGCCATCTTTATCTCCAAGACTGGCTTGTTGGTCACCCTTTACCACAGGTAGACGTGTGGGCCTCCTCATCCACAGAACGCTGGTGGGCCTTTGGACAGGTGCTTAAGCCCTATCCAAAAACAAGCTTGATGGGCCAACAATGTATAAAATGGTGGGGGTCCATCACACAAAGTGGGTGGACAATCCTCATCCACATAGTGGCTTATCCTCATCCACAGGATAGTTAGCGGGCCATCCTTATCTCCAAGACTGGCTTGTTGGTCACCCTATCACAGGAAGACGTGTGGGCCTCCTCATCCACAGGAACGCTGGTGGGCCTTTGGACAGGTGCTTAAGCCCTATCCAAAAACAGGCTTGATGGGCCAACAATGTATAATGTCAATAATGTCATAACAATGTATTCATGACCGTGGTCGTTAAACTTTGCAATTAATTGTTGATTTCAAGGTTTTTTGGTTGAAAATGTAGTGCGAACTACAATGAGGATAAAGTGTACATATAGAAAAGTTGGCTCGGGTCTGGACCCATTGGAAAAGGAATTTCTCTAAATGTTTGATGGTTATAATTGTCTACAAGCACCCATGAATGATCATGCTTTACAGAAATGTAGAAATGAGATCCAGTATAATGAGCAACTCCTGTCAAATCATATCTATGTGTATAACCATTGGCCAGATTCAATATATTTTCAGTTGCAGATGGGATGATGTTGACATCTGGAGTGTTGCTTCTGATGGTTGCAACATTAATGATGATAGAAGTTGGAGGGGAATTTATCCGTTGGTAAACGTGTTCGGTCTTGGATAAATTGTCTGCGACATCAGTAATCGCTAAATTGTCTGTAAGGGTTTCACTGACAAGGGATACACAATGTGAACATGTGAAAACACGGGGAAGTTTAGTGTCCAAATCGATCAACTTGAAAGGATCTACGTGATCACATTTGAATAAATGACGGTACGTGTATAAGATATTTGAACACCATGAATGTGGACTCCAGGGACAAGCAAATTTAACCTTAGTTTTTTCAACATTGCAAGCGGTGCATTTGTAATGCTGTTGGATATGTAGGGCTACAATGTCAGAAGATTTTGAATAAATTGTTCTAAGGGTGGCATGTAATGACCCAAAGGATCCATTGGCACCAGCTTCATGCAAGGTGACATGATGTCGTAATTTATTCCTAGAAGAAGAAATATCTTTGGCAATTCCTCGATATCGAGCCCATAAACTATCATACACTAATTGAGTAAGGGTGGGATCGGTTGACGAAAATATGTATTTTGTACATAGATGATATAACCATTCGATGCATGGATCAATGAAGCAGGAGTTGGCCTCCCAAGGAATGTGCACCATTGATGTATTGACTGGTAATAAAGTATTTACAGGGTTAATCGATGTAGTAGACGACATTTCTGCAGGATTACCATTTGTATCAATATTTTCTACAGCAATATTATAGCAATATATAATATTATATAGGTGTTCCAATTGCTACTATATAGGTGTTTTAGTATACACTAAGATGTATGCGTCTTTTGCCAAACTTGATGGTGTAATGTGAGACACATTGTGATCGTCACATTGTAACCAACCTCCATTTTGCTGGACAATACAAGTTGTATAGTGTCCAGAAGAAACATTGTTACCGAAATGCTTGACCACTCCTATTAATTTATAGGTTACATCTTGTGATGTAACTTTGAGGTCTTTTGAGGTCAATGTTTGTGTAATTGAGACGTGTATAGGCAATTTTTTACCATGGTTATCATATTTCGCAATCAATATGACTAAAGTTTTTGGCAGTTGTTCAATAGTTTTAAGTTGCATGTTATTATTACTGTTTATGTTGCACACTGGGCATTGCCAAAGAATGTTGGTACAACCTAGAGCATGATTAATACAAGCTTTCAAGGATATATTAGGCTTAGATGTAGGTACATTTAAAATGAAATTTGTATCTTGAATTGAATTATGTACATGCCCGATACAAGGATGATTTGTACACCTTTGTGTATATTTGTACGTTCCTTGAAATGATGTTTTTGGTAAGCTAGGATGAAGTAAATTGAGTAGTTTTACCAAGAATTCTCCTGCATCATGTTGAGATGAGTTGTTGTATTGTGGAATTAATCGTCGAATATTAAATAAACATGATTCAGGTTGAGCGGAAACGCCCGTTGATATTTGAGTTGACAAGGAATGAAAAGACAAAATTAGATTACGAATGGTGTCACTTGTTTGAGTGGTGGATGCAAATTGATTTAAGTAACCAGGAACTTTTGTCAATAATATGTGCATCACTGCAGAAAACTAGCATGTGTTTCCAAGGTTTGGAATTCCACTAAGTGATACACTATTATGTGATACAGCAGTGTGTTGTTTAAGTGGAATTTTGGGAGATACCTTGGAAGGTTTTTTAGGATCTACAGATATAGATTCCGTGGTGACAAACACCATTGGTGTATCAATGTAAACATCAACGTGTTTGTCTTTTAGACAAGCTAATCTCTCATACTCTAGTTGAATTGATTTTCTCATAGAAGCGTGCCGATTTGAGGCGAAATGAAAGTTAAGTAAGGGGCTTATCAAAAACACATTCTCAATGGATTGTGCCCGTGATATTGCGACATATTCCAAACCTGGGGCAAAGCATTGTTTCTCATTTTCAGTGGGACACACGACTAATCCGTGTTTTGCAGTTAATCCTTGGCTTTTGTGTATGGTTATACAATGAGCTGTCTTCAACTTTAGTTGTTTACGTACATACTTTTTTGATAGCTTTATGACTTGCCTCAGCGACAAATGGCACAATTCTGGGGATTGTTAAACTGACTGACTCTCCTTGATAACCCCATCCATCTCCGCCATCCATTTGTACAAACACAATTGGGATTTCGTAGTTATCCTTGGTAGCATCTGTTACTGATGGCATATTTTTTTCATATGGTTTTCCTGAGAAACCAAAACCAACTACAGTGCCTTGGGCGCCGTTGTACAGTCCTAGTTGTGTTCCTGAATTGCTTGTACTCATCACTCTACTTCCGATGGCTAAATCAAGATGCACATCTTGTACATCATTATGGTCTGGCAAACCTTTAGACGTGCTTTTAGAAATTTTGGACAACTCATATTGTTGTTCTTCAGTTACTACATCACCATTTGACGAGTAATGCCGCGCATGTATCCTAAAGTGTGTGTTTCCCGATTTCACTAAATTTTCAAAACAAATTTTGTTGATTTCATTAACCTTATCATGCGACGCAGCAACCCACATTGCATCTTGAGGAGCCTTTTTTTGAGCTTCACTTACACTTCCACACAAACAATGTTTCCACAATTTTGCAAATTGATCTAGTGAAGGAAGTCCTACTCGAGCCGCCTTACAGAACTCTGCTAAAAATGGCAATGGACTTCCTTTTTTTGACTGATGTCTAACATTTTCAGTAAGCTCAATGATGTAATGGAATTCCAAAAAATTTTGCCTTGCACACATGCACTATAATACTCTGGGTTGTTTGTTCTTAATGTTGGATTTTGATACACAGCTGTACCAAATGCCGGTAATTGATAAAGATCACCCAAAATGATTACATGAATTCCACCAAAAGGTAATTGTTTATCGGTGCTATTGTCCGGTGATGATTTTACAGCACACATACGTTTATGTATATCATATAATTCGGCTAAACCAATCATGGATATTTCATCGATTATCAATAGTTTGCAATCCTTTAATTTACGCGACAAACTATCTGCTTTGTTTTGAGATAAAGGAGCACTTATATTGCCATCTGTAGGTGTTTTTTGAAATGCGCTTTGCCATGTATACCCAAATATATTAAAGGCTGCATTGCCTGTAGGAGCTACAACTAAGGTGTTTCCATGTAAACCGCTTGTTTTGCCATATATTAGTTGTGCTTTCTTTTTAATGGTTTTTATTAGGAAACTTTTTCCAGTTCCACCTTCACCTGATATGAACATTCTAAGTTGATTGGAATTTTCACCGGTCAAGTGGGATGTCACTTTGTCATATGCACATTTTTGCATGTCAGTCATACCAGTGATCAGTTGGTCAATTGCACTTTCTTCATCTTCTTCATTTGATAATGGCACCCTTGTACCAGCTCGTATCAGTTCAAGTTCTTCATCGGTTGTCGCTCGATTATCGTTTTGTAACGAATTCAAATGAGCCTTTAAATTGTTGGCAACAAAATTAGCAAGGTAAGCTTTTTGGTTAATTGAAATGTCAGTAAAAATGTTACCGAGGTTGTTTTCAAAACTGTATTGTTGTTGTGGGGTGTCAGCAAATTCGTGTTTTGAGGAACACTCAGGCTGATAATCATTTTCACAAGTATCATTTGACATGTCATGTGTCGGGGTTCCAGTTTGTTTTAAAATATCTTCACTTGCTTTTATCGTTTCTAGAGTTGATAAGACGTAGGCTGGTAGCATTTTATTTTTTATTAGTGTATCTAGTTGTTCAATGGCAGTTGTTGGTACTCCGAGCATTTTTTCCTCTTGACCATTAGGCCAAATTGAATGCAAAAGCAACGTGCTGTAACAAGACTCTTCATTTGTCAAGTCAGCTGGATAGTATGGACATAATGAAATAACCTTAGGCTTATTATAAGGAGTGAACACTATGTTTGATACTCTAAACTTCACCAATTCTGATGGAACACCTTCACCTGACATATTTATTAAGAGAGGATTTTCTTTGACATGATTATCACTTGGATACTTTTTGGGATTATATTCTCGAAATGAGAAGTACGTCAACAATTGGTGAAATGTAATTTTGCAACCGCCGACTGTATTTTGTTGTTTAACAAATTTGGTGTAAGCTTGTCGCCGTCCTTTTTGTGTAGAAGGGGACATATCAATCGCAGACTCTTGTTTGTGCATTTCACTTAGTTTAGTTTCATCCGTGATGACTGATGATGGGATTTGATGTTGTTTAGCTGTGTTAATACTAAGGACTCCTCTGGAACATTGTACAAAAGGAAGACGGAGTAGTGTCCAACAAGCTTGCATCGCACCTACTTGGGTAGATTCAACAAGAGCATTTGCAACGGTAGATAACCGTTGTTTGTCTGTGATATTATTGCTTCTAATGATCAAGGTGGCTACCTTTTTGGTAACAAGGTTACGAAGTACAACTGAATCTGGTGCCTCTGCTTTGGAACAGTAAGATGCACAATATTCTGCAGCACCGACATCGTTATCAATATATTTTATATCCATGTTGCCGCCAGCAGCAATCGCTAGTAGTGAGCAGTAGTAGCAACCCCCATCCCTATGCGTGTGCGCACCCTCCAAATGACACTATCCCCTATGCGTTTGCGCACCCTCCAACTGGTGACCTTACTCTATGCGTTTGCGCACCTTCCACCTCAACCCACCCCCTATGTGTGTGCGCGCCCTCAACTCAACTTTTCCCATGCTATGCGAGCCTCCACTTAAACCCCCCTCCTATGCGTGTGCACACCTCCAAATCAATACACCCCCTTTGCGTTTGCGCACCCTCCAGCTCAACACACCTCTCTCGAGCGCGCCCTCCACCTCAACACCTCTCCTATACACCTCTCCTATGCGTGTGCGCACTCCCAGTTAAACCCCCCTCCTATGCGTGTGCGCACCCTCAAAGTGACCCCACCCCCTATGCGTGTGCGCGCCCTGGAGCTCAACCCTCTCCTATGCGTATGCGCACCCTACACCTAAATCCTTCCTATGCGTATGCGCACCCTCCACCTAAACTCCCTTCCTATGCGTGTGCACACCTCCAAATCAATACACCCCCTTTGCGTTTGTGCACCCTCCACCTCAACCCACCCCCTCTCGAGCGCGCCCTCCCCCAACACCTCTCTATGCGTGTGTGCACTCCCAGCTAAACCCCACTTCTATGCGTGTGCGCACCCTCTAAATGACCCCATCCTCTATGCGTTTGCGCACCCTCCAGGTGACCCCACCCCCTATGCGTTTGCGCACCCTCCACCTCTACCCACCCCCTATGGTGTGCGCGCCCTCGAGCTCAATTCCCCTCCTATACGTGTGCGCACCCCTCAGATCAATCCACCCCCTTTGCGTTTGCGCACCTTCCAGCTCAACCCACCCCTTCTCGAGCGCGCCCTCCCTCGACACCTCCCTATGTGTGTGCAC
>LGRX02004938.1:0-16509 GCA_001247695.2 Cymbomonas tetramitiformis
ACTTGGGCGGTCACGATCATCGCCCCGCCCAAGTCTTAGGAAACTTGGGCGGTCACTGTCATCGCCCCGCCCAAGTCTTAGGAAACTTGGGCGGTCACTGTCATCGCCCCGCCCAAGTCTTAGGAAACAAGGGCCCTCATATCAGGTAAGCGTTCAAATATGAAACAACATAACAACGGTACGCGTCTCGCAAGATGAGCAGCAATAGCAGCAACTCCAGCGGCATGAGATTGTCAAAGCAGAAGACTCTTCAAATTGCACAGTCCAATATTCCCGGACTATGCGAGGGCGGTTTCAGCTGTGGGTGCGATCGGAACTGCAGTTTCTTGTTCAGCACATTCAAGGGCAATATGGACCATAAGGAGCGCATGGGCCAAACTGAGTTCAAGTCTTACATTATGGCAACTATGCGCAAAGCGATCGTGAAGCGCGAGTCTGGAGAGCGTGTTATTGGCACCCTGAAGCTTTTCGAAAAGGAGATCTGCGAGGAGGCGTTCAGAACAGTGTGGGCGCTCCCCAGGAGCTCGTACCAGCGATATAAGGCACTTATCCTTGAAGAGAAGGGGGAACTACCGGCAACAACTGCATTCCCAGTGGCGAAGGCGGTGGTGACGACGATTTCCTACCACGAGGAGGTGTTCCGCGAGTGGGCGGATTCGAATATGTTGAAAGGAGCACCACAGAGGATGCCGGTAAGTGGTGCGCGCCAAATTCCACCCATCGATTATGGTGTGCAGTACGACTTGTATAAGTTCGACACAGAGGACCAGTGGGCAGTATGTGCTGAAACCTTCAAAATATACGTGAAAAACCTGCTCAAGGCTCGAGACATAACGGTAAGGGCGAAGGTGGAGGTGTCCGGAATCTGCACGACATGTGACGATCTGGGTGCAGAGAGGGCTCAGCTTCTTGGACAACAGGGTCGCGAACCTGCACGCTGAGACGCCTATTCTGCTCGTTTCGCGCGACACGACTACATTCACAGGTTGCAACGCACGTGTTATGACCTCAGGCGGAAGGAGGGTTCTGACCCTGACGGTCGGATCGACTCCATAGCGGCGGACGGCGCGGCAAATCAGAACACGGTTGTTCCGCATGCCCCGCATCAAGTTAAGGGCATCGGCGAGAAGAAACAGCATTTCTTTAACCTACACCTGCAGCTCACGATACTTCATGGCTCGTTGCTTCTATTTTCCGTTGGGCTCCCTTGGAGCGGGGCTAAGGGTGCAAACATGCTGCTCACGACACTGTGGAACTTGTTGCACTACACCGCACAAGGTCGCGCGGGCAAGCGCTACTTCCGGAAGGAGCTTCATTTGCAGCTGGATGGTGGCTCAGAAAACTGGAACAAGAACACGTTCGCGTTTTGTGCGTTGTTGGTGCACTACAATATTTACAACGTGGTTGTCTTCCACCGTCTGATGGTCGCGCACACCCATAACGACTGCGACGGTTGGTTTGGACTCATCAAGATGTTCATATTTGGGAAAGACGCGCGCAAATCTGGAGTGTGGCTGTTGACGCTGGAATCGTGGATTGCCTGGTTACGAAGCTGGCCAGTGAAGAAGTTCACCAAAATCACGGACGTACAAGGCCAACAGTTGGACTTCAAGGCTTGGCTGGAGCCGCACATAAACCCAAAGTTTGAAGGCTATTCTGGGAAAGTCAGGCGTACACACCTGATGCACTTCGAGAAGGACGTGGATGGTGTTACACGGCTGAAGTACAAGTTTGGAGAACAATACGCAAACCACATGCCTGACGGAGTGGATGAGGATCTCCGTAAGGGCCTGGAGGTAATGAAAACTTACCCAGCTTTCGACAGCAGCCCCACGTTTGAAGGGGTGAAGCCGCTAGACCCGAAGGAAGAGAGGGAAACTCGCACTGCTTTCAGTCGCATGTGCGACTACATCCACTACCGTATTCCAAGTGACACGCTGGACACGTTGCTCGGGTACTTTCCCTTGCCCAAGACCGCCGAGGACTACGATGTCTGGGCTGGACCGAAGCCGACCCCACAGGCTCCTGTGGATTTGAAGGAGCTTTACGAGAACGCCTGGCACAAGAAGCCAGTGCAGGAGGAGGTGCCAGAACGGACGATGCCCGAACAGTTCGAAGTGATATCCGATGGTCGCAACGTGTTAAGCAAGGACCTTCCGCGGAAACCTCCACAAGAGATCGTGCGCAAGTGCGTGGAGAAAGCGAGGGACGTCGAGTCCGTCGATTTTTGGTTCGTCCCGTTGGTCGGTTGCGAGCACCTCGATTTCATTGTTAGGTCTTGCAAGTATTATGCCGACCTGAGTCTTAGCTGTATGTCTTACGCGTCGGCTGCCATTGCAGGTACACGGTGGCCGAGTGTAAAGCAGCGCTGCACCACCTGGGAGTTGAACTTCCTGAACGCCCACTCAAGGAGCCGTTGGCGAAGGCCTTATTTGAAGCGACGGATGTCGCCCGAAACCTAAGGCCCACCACGAACAACTCAGAGTCCTTCGAAAAAAAAGCCGAGCGACGACAGGTGAGGAAACCGGGGAGGATGCGTCGCCGGGTACGGAGCAGGCCTTGCCTGCAAGAACTTCCGAAGCCGGCGGAGCTGCGCGGGCGGCGCCATCACTCGAGGCTGTAACAGCCACTACACAGGCAAGACGAGAAGGAGCTGCTGCGCGAGGTCCGCAAACCAACGAAGCTATGCCTACTCGACCACAGGCACCGGCAGCACGAGGGCCAGGCGCAGGTGGCCGAGGATGCCCTGCTCCTGCAGCGCCACAGGGAGATCAAGCACGAGCTCCAAGCGACAAGCGTGCACGCAGTTCGCCATTGGCAAAGGCGTCCCCAGGGAGCAAGTCTCCACCCGGGAAGTCTCGACAAGCGCAGGGTCGTGAAAAGGGACGAGTGCTATTCCGAGCGGCCTCTGTGATCGGTCCGACAGGCGCCCTTATAACGGACAGCTTCGCTCCTGACGACGATTGCTTTTTCGAGGATGCAAATCAGATTGCGGAGCAGGTGGAGACCGCGCATCGCCCGGAGGCGGCCACTGGACAGTTCGCAGGCGTCTCGATGGACGAGGACGACGAGGACGACGAGGACGACTCGGACGACCCGGACGACGACATACCGTTGGCCTACCGTAACCTTCCTACGGACTACACCATCGACATGCTGGCGAAGAGTGCGGGCAAAAGTATCGCAGTTACGGTGGCCGCGGGCAACGACGGCTGCAGCTTTACTATCCGCATGCCTGGGAACAACGCCGTGTCCATGCCCATGCATTTCGTGGAGGTCTTGGAGGTGGATCTGAACACGAACAGAGTGAAGTGGGGGTTTTGGCTTCCATGTGCGCCTCTGCTTATGCCGAGAACGAGGAGAACAAGCAAAACCTTCTCTGACTTGAACAGCTTGTTCGCGGAGAACGCCTTCCGGAGAGCCGCTCCGAAAGTGACAGGTTGGTACGACTTCGATGCGAGCGAGATCCTGACTTGCTGGGACGAACCTCCTGGCAAACCTGCTGTCGGCGGAGTTCCAGGAGGACCTGAAAAGGCAGAACTTCTGAAGGTGGCCAGGGAAAACTTGGCCTCCGAGGCGTTGGACAGGTGAAGGTAAGCAACACAGCCTCATTCATTCCTCGTGGCACGCACACTAGATTACAATGGCAACACGGCGTGAAACTTATTGTTTTTCATACATGTAAATATACGGTTTATTTGTGTACAGTCACGTGACATAAGTGTTAGCTACCAAGCATACGTCTCCTCATTGCACGCGCTAGCATCAAATATGCGCGCCAGGGTGCAGGTTCTTAACATACGCCCGCAAACTGCGCATCTCCTATCATCTTCTTGCAGCAGATCGCTTTCCAGCTCTGTCAGGGCACCGTGCGTTGTTTCGCTGTAGCGGTTTCTATTTCGCCAGGCCCGCCACTCCAAATCCGAGTATCGGTGGTAGATCCACCCGCCCTCATACCAGTACACGAGATGCCTCACACCGAACCTTTCGCTGGATCTACGGCCGTGGACGTACATCGGCCAAAAACTCCACCAGTGATAGGTCCTGAGATTAACTGCATGTTGCCCGAAGTCCTCCCAGTCTTCGTCTGCTTGTTCCGCGCTTGCTGCCACAAGCGGAGAATTAAAGGGTCTTCAGGAACCCATTGGGCTTGTTGTAACTGGCAGTCGCGAAACGTAAAAGTATCGAAAGGCCATATCCAATACTGCAATATTCCAATATTGGCCATACTGGTGTAGGTAGTCTAAGGTGCGGGTTGTGGTTCTATGTCACGAACGCAGGTGTGTGCAAACGACCTCCGGTTACGACTCCTCCAACATATACCCTAAAACCCTGAACCTTGGACGCCCCGATATTTCCATGTGCAGCACACCTGTAGGAACACCTGCCGCGGGATATTTTGCCTCTGACGTATTTTATTGTTTCCCGCGAAATAATACAGTTAACCGGTCTTCTTAGCTGCCGAGAATCGTGCTGGAATAGCCTGTTCAGGGCAAATTTACCCGCTGAATGCCCATGTTGGGTCACATGAAGCCTGAGGGAGCATCACCCCTGGTTGGTTTCACTCCCGAACAACTTTTCCAGCACAATAGCTTTTGAAAATATCTCCTTTGCTGCTCACTTTCGCCCGATGAGAAGAATTTTAGTACGTGACCCTCCAAACACCCTAAAATGGGCCATAAATCTGCTGGATCTCTCCCATGTAAGCAAATAGTTGCATTTTCGGAAATGTCAAAATATTACATATTCTAATAGTGCAAAAATCTAACATTTCGTTCACAAACATAAGGCAAAATCATAACTTTCCACACCTTACACGATACTTCCACCTTTCCCGTTTTCTTGCCGCCCGCGTGACTCGCGTGGCTACTTTGAAGAGTCAAAAACCAGATTTTTCGAAATTCCTTCAAGGACTATTCAAATTAACCCTAATATTTGTCATTCAGAACCCCAAAAACCAATTTGGCAGACAATTTAATGCTTTCTCATTTTTTTCTCATTTACGCCCGCGTGTCTCATTTTTGCGATATGGTCGTTGGGTGGTGATGCGGGTGTAGAAGGCACCGGTCTTCTCCTCCGATCGCTGCCTCGTTGAGAGTAGCTCCGACTTCAGCCGCTTCAGGGCGTCCGTGGTGATGTCCACCGACAAGGCAAGGTCGCCCATGAACCGTGGCACCGTTGCGTACCTCGCCTTCCACGCCTCTCCTTCGCTGCCTCCTGGCGCCATCTCCTCGACGTACAGCTTCTGGGCCTTGGCCAACTTGGCGGTCTTGACCATCCATAGCAAGGTGGAGACGCTGAGCTGGTTGCGTCCTTGCGCCTCACGCCGAAAGCTGGGAGTAGTGAGCGCCGCAATCACCGTCATGTGCTCCAGAAGCGCATTCACCGCCACAGAGAACTCCTCAAGGTCGTCCATGGCCCGGCCCTTCGTGTAGTGATCGCCGGGGAACTCCGGGAGGTCCTCCACCAACTTGTAGATGCCCCTCAAGAGCGAGCTCTCGTTCTTGATCGCGGTCTGGTAAGAGCGGTCGTCAGGGGTGAACATTGCCATCGATCGGGTCTTCCGGAGCTCGTGCAACCCCGGCCGGTGGTCCCGCCACTGTCGTATGAGCCACCGTCGGGGTGAAGGTCGCGGCGTCGGCTGAGAGTCGATGTGAAGGAGGGGTCAGTCTGCAACGAGGGTTGGGACATCGTAGGAGGCGGCCCAAACGATGCAGCCAAGTACCATGGAGCAGCACATACCTCCACCCAGGCTTGTAGCCCATCCAGCTCGTAGGTCTCCGCCTCCGACTCCGTGAAGGCGTCCACCACCGGTCGTCTCGGGCATTGGTACCATTGTGACGGAATTCTGGGACGCCTCGTGCCTCGAATAGACTCCTCTGCCACCGAGCGGTCCACCAAGAGGGCGTAGGTGGAGGTCTCGGTGGTGTGCAGCGGACGTATCTCGGGGAAAGAGGTACCGCCGGCCCCGCTCAGAATGTATCGAGTAGGACTCAGCCCAAGATTGTCACAGATCTTCAGGGCTGCCGACAGACCATGGCGCGAGGAGGTGATCTCGGGTAACGTCGCTGTAGTGGCCAATTCACCCGGGGGCACCCACAAGGAATCCCCTTGGGGAGTGACCACTAACAGCCGTGTAGTTGACGTCGACGGTCCCGCCCCCCCCAGTCGGGTCACCATCAGGGTCATCTCCAGGGTCGTCACCAGGGTCGTCCTCCGTGTCCTTATAGTCGCTACTCCGGCTTTGTGATTCTTCATCGGCGGCGTGCGACTTCCCATCCTTCCAGCCCAAGGCAAGCTGTCCCCCGCTGGTTGCATGCTGGGAGGCGCTGGCTGCATGCTGGAACCCACTGGTTGCATGCGGTACCAGGCGTGTTGCATGCTGGTCGAGGCGTGTTGCATGCTGAGACGGGCCCGTTGCATGCTCAGCCGGTCGAGTTGCATGCTGGGCGAGGCGTGTTGCATGCTCAGCCGAGCGGGTTGTATGCTGTGTTGCATGCGAAGTTGAGCTGGTTGCATGCTCAGCCGGGCGTGTTGCATGCTCAGCCGGCCGTTTTGCATGCTGTGTTGCATGCTCTGCCGAGCTGGTTGCATGCTCCGCCGCTCCCGCTGCATGCTGCGGCTGGCCCCCACCAGCCCCGCACACCACAGGGGTGTCCAAGCTTGCCCGGCGTCTTCTTGCCAGACGCCGTTCCTCGGCCACCTCGCCCTCCGCTGTAGCAGCCTCCAGCTGAGCCATCCGATCGCGCAAGCTTCCCGCCTCGGATTCCGCAAGGAACCGAGCGGTCTCAGCGCGCACCACCCGCTGCAACACCTCCTGGTCCGTCAACTCCTTCCTCCGATGCCTCTCCAACTTGAGACGCCGTTCTCGTCGCTTGCGGCTATGCTGGGTGCCCGCTGCAGACTCATAGCCAGAGCCGGATGTCGTGCTCCCCTACAAATTTAGAACCTTGTGTTTACCTTGTGTTTACCTTGTGTTTCGAGCCAAGTAGGGCCCTACTTGGGCAATGTCGGCAGTAAAATGGCAAAACCGGCCCAAATCGGGTGAAATGAAGTTTCCGATAGTTTTTTTATTGTAGATATCGATGGTTTGGGTCGATGTAAGACATATGGAGCGAAGTTTTGGGTGGAATGGCTTTGGTAACCTCATTTTTTGAGGCCTCAAAGTTGTGCTACTCGGTACCTGCCCTGTACTTGGGGCTGTACCTGGGCTGTACTTGAAAACATTGGAAAAAAATATTTTCAGAATCTGTTTTTTTGGGCTATTACGCTTATTTAGTCCTTACTATGGACAGTCTCCAAAGATTTAACTGAAAAAACATTTTACACTTCCTGTTACAGCACCTCAAAGTTAGGTCAGTATGGGCATTGGGTAGGTAAGGGGTAAGTAGGGGGCAATACCTACCCTGTACCTGGGCTGTACCTGGGCTGTACCTGGGCTGTACTTGAAAACATTGGAAAAAAATATTTTCAGAATCTGTTTTTTTTGGGCTATTACGCTTATTTAGTCCTTACTATGGACAGTCTCCAAAGATTTAACTGAAAAAACATTTTACACTTCCTGTTACAGCACCTCAAAGTTAGGTCAGTATGGGCATTGGGTAGGTAAGGGGTAAGTAGGGGGCAATACCTACCCTGTACCTGGGCTGTACCTGGGCTGTACTTGAAAACATTGGGAAAAAAATATTTTTAGAATCTGTTTTTTTTGGGCTATTACGCTTATTTAGTCCTTACTATGGACAGTCTCCAAAGATGTACATGGCAATGTCTGATCCTCAGTACTTGAGTATAGATGCATGATAGGTAGGGCCCTACTTACCCTTGTTTATGTCTAAACATGGCCATACTTACCCTGTACTTGAGTATAGATACATGATAGGTAGGGCCCTACTTACCCTTGTTTATGTATAAACATGGCCATACCAGACTAGTACTTGAGTATAGATACATGATAGGTAGGGCCCTACTTACCCTTGTTTATGTATAAGCATGGCCTTACCTGACTAGTACTTGAGTATAGATACATGATAGGTAGGGCCCTACTTACCCTTGTTTATGTATAAACATGGCCTTACCTGACTAGTACTTGAGTATAGATACATGATAGGTAGGGCCCTACTTACCCTTGTTTATGTATAAACATGGCCATTTCCGATCAGTACCTGAGCATAGATACATGATAGGTAGGGCCATACTTACCCTTGTTTATGTATACGTACACAAACTGATGCTATCTATAATTTACACTACACAAATGCCATGTCGTACTGCAGGCCTAAGTACTTAGCAAGCTCGTCCTCGCTAGGATTTTCATCCTGGACAATTTGCTTGAAGAAATCTGCCCGAGGGTCAAGAACCACCGCAGTTTGCATGCAAGGATGCTTCACAATTACTACTTGCGACGCGATCTGATCTGCGAGCATGAATGGCTCTTTGGTATCGAACACGGTGTCAGGGTTCTCGGGGTCATCGCAAAAGAAACAGCCAGTGACGCTGTCCGGGCCAACTATGGAGTTCATCCGGTTATACATGGCGATCTTCGCTTTTTGCTGGATTTGACACTGTGTGTGACACTCAAAACTGTCACATGTCACTTCCTATGGTAGGCTGGGTGACCGTCACCAGTAGACGGGAAACACCCGTTAGGTATTTATGTATGCCTCTGATTTATCTATCTCACTTTTACCGTTCTGATTCCGTAACCCTTAACTCAGGGTTTATCTCAACAGTTAGATATATATTACCGCCGAACCATATATCTACCAGGTTTGGCCCCACTTGCGTTTTATTTAGCCACTGCGAGATTGCCACCATGAGTGGCTAAGCTCGGACGCCTGGGATGGGGTGAGGCGCTCCGCGCGTGAGAGTGCCGGCAGTCACGGGTATGGCCTAAATTTTATGGGTTGATTTACGGCACGCCGCACCGGTTGGAGAACGGTTTTCTACGGGTCTTAACGTTGGATTGGTTTACGTTTTCTGGTTGGATCCCACACCGTTGCGTATTGGCCGCCGCTACCACACGACTTCCCTGAATTATTTGATCTCTCACGGCTGCCGTATCGGCGACCCACGCGTTTCTTGGCCGCCCGGAACTGCCGCACATCTCGCGTTCCGTTGCCTCACTCCGCCCCTTCAGTCCTTCTCAAGATGGTTGCTTCTACTCGAGCCACCGCTAGCATGGCGAATCGCCGACGCGCGCTATCCACGATTTTTGATTCGGCAGCTGCGAGACACGCCAACACTCCCGCCACGCCGCCGGCAGCTCAGCCGGCTGCCAATTCAGCAGGTGCTGCGTTCCTGGCCTCGGTGCGGACGCTGCAACGGGAACACTTCGACATGAAGGTCTCCAAGTCCGTTCGCCAAAAGTTATTCGAGGACAAGAACGGGCGATTTTCCGGGACTGAGTGCCACGCGTCCGCGCTCTTCGCCAGGATGGTCTCTGCGCTGCAGACAACATTTGTCACGGAGGACATTGGTTTTCGAGGACACGTTGCCTCTTGAAGGCATCGTCCGCACGCGGCGGCGTCGTCAACCCATCGCCCTCACCCGGAGAATTTGGCAAGCGATATGCAACAGTGGCACTTTTCGCGGGATTGACCCTCCGTCTCTCCTCCGGAATCCCACCTTGCGCCAATCTCTGTGCGCGGGATGTCATCGCCTATTTTGCCTGCAAACCGCTTTTGCCCACGTACGTAACCTGCTGTACCATCATAAGTATGGTGTAAACATGGCCCTATCTAAGCAGTTTCAACAGCCGAGATGGTGAAACACGGCCTTGTTAGCCTTGTTTTACTGCCAACATTGGGCAAGACGTACATAAAACGGACCATGTTTGATCTGTGTTTAAAAACACGTGGCAAACTTGGCCATTTTTGGGCAATGTTGGCAGTAAAACAAGGCAAACCACGTTGTGTTGCGCCGCGGAAGATGTTTACCTTGTACCTGAGTAGAATTGCCCTGGTATGGCCCGGTTCGAACAGCATTCACGCGAACACAAGGTAGACATCTTCCGCGGCGCACATAGCCCAAATCAATGCCCCAAATGCAAAACCCAATGGGGAAACGACCCAAACATGGTCATGTCTAGACCATACCTTAGGGTGCAGGGGCAAGCGTGGACAAAAATCGGTCATTTTCATGAAAAAAACAAGTTGAGCTCAAAAGAAAGGGGCTTGCTCGCAAAATACGATGGTGAAAACGGCTTGCTCAAATATTCTATGGGCCATTCAGGAATGGTCCAGAAGTGGGAAACCCTTGAAAAAAATATGCACAAAAGAAAGCGCAACAGAAAAAACATGGGTCCCATGACCCGGAATCGCCACTCGCGCAGGTTCAGATCGCCGACCGTTCGCGGACAGGTTCAGACCATTCAGATCGCGGCGTTCGAAAATCGAGAGTCTTCAGTTTATCCTAGAAGATGCCAGGCGATTACACATTACTCGAGTGATGACACAAAAGACAACGTCGCGCGATCGGGTGAGAGACACGGCATCGATAGCTCGATATCTGATAACACGTTGACATGCGACATTGCGATAGCCGATGGCAGAGGTGACCGCGTGTCATCGTAGACGTCATGTCATGTCACCATACTTGTACAGTGCACAGTTCGAGTTGTCAGTCACGGTACTTGTAAACGTTGGAGTTCGAAATTCCTCCTCTTCTCGTTGACCATCTGTACAGTGCAGTGCCTGTCTGCACTGTACAAAATTCTGCTTGCGCTTTTGCTTTTGTTTCCATGCGTTGCTTCTGAATTCATTCTTGCTTTTTCATATTTTCTCCTGCGTGCAAGTACTAGTGCCGTAGTGTTTTTTACGCGCAGATGTAGTTAGATCTGCGCGTATTGAACGTTTACATGGGGTGAACGGGAGATTTTTCCCGCTAGTCCTTTGGACTAGATTTGGTTGGTTCTATTCCAACTCACCCCCTCTAAACTTTCACTCTCCTTAACTTTCTTCTTATTTTTCCCCCCTTTTTTCCCTCGTTACTAACCTCTTTTTCGTTGGCGCTATTTTTCAGATTGACTCGTGAGTTGGACCGGCGAAAACGCGATTCAACCCACGAACGACTCCATCGCCTTCGACTTCTATTCTCCTTTGACCCCTTGTCTTTGAATTGTTTTCGTTTGCGTGCTTGTTTTTTTTTCCAGATTTACTAACGATTGGTTCCTTGTCCTTTGATATAGGATGGCTGAAAATTTATGAGGAGCAAGGCACGTGCTCATCAACGACGCCAACACTCGCGTTGTAGATTGTAGATAGGCTTATTGTTTGTATTTTACGAAATAGTTTTCAAGTAGGATTTGAAATAGTAATGTAGTGAATATTTAGGGAGTAGATTAGAAAATATAGTACTTACACGATATTGGTTTGTATTAACTGTATTGCATAATGTATTCATTTGTGCGTTAGAACCCATGCTTGTTTGCATTCGTGTGTCCTATCGTATTGAGCATGTAGTTACGTAGCGAGTAAAAAATAATTTCGAATAGCAATTGCTATTGCCTTGTCGCATTTTCACATATCACATGCATACTTTTCAAAGCACGAAAGCATCAACTAGGAAGTATAGTGCATCCCAACTTGCGGTATGCATACTAAGTTTCAATATGTTGTGCATGCAACATATTGAAACTTAGTATGCAACGCATACATAGCATATCCAATATGTGTGTGTTAAAGCATATCATTAATATGTGTTTGTTATTCGTTGAAAGACCGAATATCTAGGTAGATATGGCCATGTTTACATCGTATTCGATATGCGGTAGATATATACATGGCCATGTTTGATCAGTACTTGAGAATAAACACATGATAGGTAAGGCCATACTTACCCTTGTTTATGTATAAACATGGCCATGTTTGATCATTACTTGAGAATAAACACATGATAGGTAAGGCCAAACTTACCCTTGTTTATGTATAAACATGGCCATACTTACCTTGTACTTGGATATAGATACATGATAGGTAGGGCCCTACTTACCCTTGTTTATGTATAAACATGGCCATACTTACCTTGTACTTGAGTACAGATACATGATAGGTAGGGCCCTACTTACCTTGTTTATGTATAAACATGGCCATACTTACCTTGTATCTACCCAATGTCTAAGTGATTCATGCATTCACGTGCGTACGTATGGTGCGTTAGACATTGGGTAGGTACAAGGTAAGTAAGGGGTAAGTAAGGCCAAAAACCACGACCAAACATGGCCCTACTTGGGTAGTGTTGCGCCGCGGAAAAACTGACTAAACATGGCCCTACCTACCTTGTGCCTGAAGCCATCCAGACACAAGGTAGATACAAGGCAAACATGGCCCTACCTACGATTCCTAAATTTGTAGGGCTCCCAGGCTGAGACGCGTGAGCTTGGGAGAAGTCCTCGGTCACCACGTCTTGGGGCTCCGTGCGTATCGGCAAGGTTCTCCCAAGAGTCTCTGGCCCCGAGGCACGGCGACGATGATGCGGCTGATGGGTTACCACACCCTCGTCAGGAGAAGTGTCGATGTGGGGAGTCGGTTCCATCGGCGGTGTCGGATACAGTCGTTGGGGGACCATTCTCATATCAGTCGCCACCGCCCGCTCCGCAGCCGCCATGCGCTCTCGCGCTGCCCACCATTCTCTAGCTCGTGCCTCCGACGCAGGGTCAGCTCCATATACCGGAGGTGGAGGCGGTGGAAAATAAGCGGGTAGTGTCCATGGGTCCCCGTAGGTGGTCGACATCGGCGCGGGCGTGTATGGGGCATGTGTCAACACGCCTGGGGCATGGGTTGGCGAGCCTGTGGCATAGTGGAGAGCCATTCCAAAAGGCGGAGACGGTCTACTGGGGGCATATGGCATGTCTGGGGCATACTGGAGCATGCCGGTTGCATGCGGTTGCATGCTGGTTGCATGCGGTTGCATGCTGGTTGCATGCCGGTTGCATGCGGTTGCATGCTGGTTGCATGCGGCTGCACGCCCGTCGCATGTTGTTGCATGCCGCTCCAACCGACCTCTTGTTGATGAAACATAAAAGGGAAGTTTTGAGAGGGGGCGTGCGCAAAATGGCTCTGAGGCATGCTGGGTTGCATGCCACCTGGCATATGTTGCATGCCAGGTTGCATGCCAGGTTGCATGCCAGGTTGCATGCCAGGTTGCATGCCCGGTTGCATGCTGACGGGCACGTCCGGGGCAGGTTGGTGTACGTCTACAACCTGCCCAGTACCGACTGAGGGGTAAGGAGGGAAGGTGGTGGTGGAAGGGCCCGAAGGTCCAGGTGCGGTGGTGGAAGCGGTTGGTGGAGAGGGGTCTAAGGGTGTCAGAGGGAAGGTGGTGGTGGAAGGGTCCATGGCGTTTCCAGAAATTAATTCCAAGAATACCAGTCCAGTAGAGCCAAAATACTGCCAAAAGCTGTAGAGAACTTAGCCAGAAGGTATGAGGAACTTCCCTAGAAGGTGGGAGGTACTTTCACCATACTTAAGGCTGATAGGCTATTTTTAGCAGCTGGTGAGGATACAAGATCTGGCCTCAAACTTGCTCAGATTGTTAACAAACTAAAAAGATACTTTTTATTTGTACTTTTTGACAATAGCCTCCGGCGGCCTTGCTTAGTTATGTCGCTGAGAGGAGCTCACTTTCCCCCCCCCATACTTAAGCATCCGCTGGCATCCAAGATCAGTAATCTGAGCATCCGCATCATCACAACCACATCCAGCAAAAAGCGATAACGCGGGTCCACTAAAGACGTCCACGCGCATATCTTGCCAGCTTTACAGCCGTCGGAGTGGACCAGCTTCGGACATTCTTAAGATCAAGTCATAAATCTCGCCCAGAGCCTCAAGAAAAAGCAATCCGACGCAGATCCCAATCAAATCCTCTACAAAGAAGATTCCGCAGCGAAACTTTTCCGTGTTTTTAGTGCACGTAACGCGCGCAATTCGAGCCGTCGAACGCAAGCAGAGACAGCTCAAAACTCAAAAACGAAAAGTCGCCCAAGTCATCTTGCAGTCGCATCTTAAGTCTCCACAGAAGATCCTCAACCAAATCTTCCACAAAGAAGGTCCCAAAGCGAAACTTTTCCGTGTTTATAACGCACGTACCGCGCGTATTTTGAGCCGTCAAACGCAAGCTGAAGCAGCCCAAAACGCAAACACAAAAGTCGCCATCTCCAACATCATGCAACTCGCAGATCCCACAGGTCCATAGAACGTTCCCATCATCTGAGAACCAATTTGTACCAGGCACACTCCTGATAACTTAAACATATTTCTTTTCTTTATTTTCTTCCTTATTTTTCTTTCTTTCTTTCTTTTTTTATATTTTCTGCTGTTTTTGGTGTGTAATATTAACTTCACAGTCTTATATTCCACTGTTTTATTGCATGACAAACTCTGGCCTCTAGCCTAGAATTACAATCACTTTTCCGATATAATGTCTGGTCTCAAACCTAATACATCTATATTCTTGTCGCAAACGCGTGCACATGGTGGGACAAACACTCAAATTACTGCCAAGAGATGCTGTAACTCCTCAGTCACCAAATAAACCATCAGATGACATATCGATGCTCCGCGGTATGATCCAACGTAGTATATATGCGTGCGTGCTCGGCATAACATTCATCGCTGTCCTCAAATGTCTCAATAAGTCGTCTCAAGAGTGGGTGCATTTTCATCTAACATAAAATAAGTACGAATTCCGAGACGAAAATATCTATTTGCTGAGTGAACGCGAATGCGTAAATAACTTGTAATACAAATAACATGCTCGCGTGCGTATTGTGTGCGCGAGCGAATCCGGAGGTAACCGCAACATAGTCCACAATAAGAAAGCAAGTCTTTCAAAAGAAACCACTCTTAATTGACGCAAAGTTTAGGCATTCAGCCTCAAATATACTGTCTCACTGTATCCGCAATAACATACCAGCTAATTACAGAACCAAGAAGTGTTCACAACTGTCTTAGGCGCTAATCAAAGCCTTTATTCATACACAAAGAGCAACGCGCATCCGCAACGCGAGTCAACCTGCCACAGTGGGGGACCCAGACTCAGGCGTCTGGGTCCCCACTCTCAAGTGAGTAAAACTGCTTCTCTCTATATATACGCTGATATACGCTGCGCGTTTGCCCACGAATCCAGTGAGTGGGAAATTGGAAAAGAGCTACTGGAAAGCTCTCCGTCCGGACTCTCTGATATCATCATCACAAATCTGTCTCGTGACCTCCAAACTACCAGTCACCTGTCCGCGCGTCGCGCTCTCACCTCTGCGCGACCACCACCTGTGTCACATTATCTCACTGCCTCCTACAATCGTGCCCACGTCGTCAGTCGTCATCCAAACATCTGCCACATGCACCATCGGCTGTACCCTACATTCTGTGTCACATCTGAAACCAGCCATAAACTGTCATCAGCAGTCTGCATCGCCAGTGCCACATACGATAATCTGTCATGCGTACGTCACACCTGTGTCACAATGTGTCACCAGCTGGACAAACCCGGCGCGGTACCATGAAAAGCCGGGGTTTGTTACAGCTGTCGCAAACGCGTGCACATGGTGGGACAAACACTCAAATTACTGCCAAGAGATGCTGTAACTCCTCAGTCACCAAATAAACCATCAGATGACATATCGATGCTCCGCGGTATGATCCAACGTAGTATATATGCGTGCGTGCTCGGCATAACATTCATCGCTGTCCTCAAATGTCTCAATAAGTTGTCTCGTGGGTGCATTTTCATCTAACATCCCTCCTGCCGTGCTGTGAACAAGCTGTACGCGAAGGTCAGCAAGGCATAATGATGAAAATATCTCCTCGATGTGATCCTGCTCGTAAACATGGTCGCCCGATAAGATAAGCTCAAACAATGTGAAGCCCCAGCTCACGACCAAGTCCCAGATGTAAGCATGTGCCAGCTCTCCCCCAAGCCCGTGCAACGGTGGTGATCTGACCATATGAAGTCCACATCGTGTGTTGTGCTCACTGCAGCAGGTGCTGTATCCACCAGCTCTCCGAGCTATACGTCTTCTGCCATAATAAAGTAGCCCCCCAGTACAGTAGCATACCTGTACCGTGGATGCCAAAGTGCGTGTTCTCAAGGCTCGCCAAACCACACAGCTATCTGTGCAGTGCGCTGAGTAACCGCCAGCTCTCCACTTGGGCCAAGCTGTCCGTCACTGCCATACGTGTTCTCAAGGCTCGTCAACCACACAGCTATCTGTGCAGTGCGCTGAGTAACCGCCAGCTCTCCACTTGGGCCAAGCTGTCCGTCACTGCCATACGTGTTCTCAAGGCTCGCCAACCATCATCAAACTGGCATTCTGCCACACAATCCATCGGACCTGTGCGACTCGCCTGCTCGGACTTGTTATATTCATAAGTGCGTGTTCTCGAGGCTCGCCAACCATCTTCAAACTGGCATTTTGCCACACAATCCGCATCGGACTTGTGCGACTCGCCTGCGCTGCAGCCCATGGCCTGTGACTTCTCATCTGAGATAGTCCCAACGCTACGAACGACTGTA
>LGRX02004939.1:0-16129 GCA_001247695.2 Cymbomonas tetramitiformis
TGTCTTGAAGGATCTCACCACGAGGGACTCTTTCCAGGGCTCAGTGCGCTGCGCACAACCTCCTTTCCATGAGCTGGCGCCAGGAGCGACATGGGCAGTCTGCAAGAGGTTCCAGGAAGGCGATGCTGATGGTGAGCTGTCTGAAGAGTGGGAAAACGAGGGAACCTCCACTAAGGGTCTCACAGGGACAGACGGCACGGAGGATTCTCACTATTTTGGGGCCTTGGGGGCTTTCGTTGCAGAGCTCGAGGCCAAGTTCTTAATGAAGGGCACCAAAGAGAAGGAGGACCTGTTGGTCGCCAAGTCGCAGACCACTGAGCAAGATGGCCTCGCCTACGTGAAGATCTGTCGCCGCAGGGAGTCAGCGCTCAACGCTGGCAAGATGGTGGAGGACTCCATCGTTAGACAAGACGTCGAGGAGTGCATCAAGGGGCTTCGCATTAAGGAATACCGAGATCGCGTATCCGAGCAGCTGCGAGTCAGCCATCCTGCCCCCAACAAGGTCACGTGGGAGGACTTGGAGGTCATCGTGGAGGTTCAGGATAAGCTGAAGAACGATGCTGAAGCATGGGCTCTGACACTACAGCAGGAACTTGTTCGCAGGCTTACCTGTGTATACTCTTGCTACGAAGCCAGGCAACTGGGGCTTGACCTGGCCGCGCTGGTGTCCTCCATGAGGCGCTCTAGCTCTGCCCATAAGGCTGGGGACAGACGCAGGGACCCCAAGAAGAAGGAGCCAGCACAGCCTAGTGGTGATGATACTAGGAAGCCTTCGAGGGAGGTGAACAATGCGGAGCGGCACAAGCCCACTTACGGCAGGGTCCCACCACCTGACGCCTCGAAGGAGTTCCAGTGCGACTACTGCTTCACGCGCTTGCCCCATTCTCAAGAGCGTTGCTACACTGGATGTCGTGATGCCCGAGTGCCTCCTAACTTCCACAAGGACCGGCAGTACTCGAAGTGGCCGAACGAGGTCAAGAACGCCCAGATGCGTGCCTACAACATCGCTCACCGCTTCGAGAACCACAAGATGGGGATCACCACGAAGGAGTGGCTCAAGCTGCCGGAGGCCAAGCAGAAGCAGCAGCAGCAGCAGCAGGTGGCAGCCAGCGCTGAGGTGAAGGAGAAGCTCGCTGCAGAGCTGACAGGCTTGCAGACAGGAACACCGCCCAAGGGGGGCAAGGGCGCCGAGGCGCAGGCCCAGTCAGAGGACGGCGATGACGAGGCTGAGTACGACTCAAACTTCAACCAGCAGGCGGAGTATGAGGAGGATGAACGGGACTGCCTCACTGGTGGGGGGCTGGGAGACAGTGACGGTGCTGGCGTTAGCCATGCACCAGAGCTCCAGGCCAGGGCCGCAGTCGCCCTGGGCAGCACTCAGAAGATGCAGGGCTTCAAGGTCAAGACGCCTGAGGAGTTCGACAAGGCTGCTCAGGTGCCCAGAGCCGTCCCACCCAACGTCCTCATCCTGAAGCTGGTCAAGATACAGCGAGATGGTGTCGTGGTGCTTGAGGACGCCACCAAGTTAAGGGAAAAGAGCACTGTGCAGAGCATCGCGTCATGTCACCTGCAGGTGAAGGACCAGTATGACTGCAGAGCAGCCGTGCCCAGCAGACACCTTGCATGTGAAGTGTGCAGGAAGACCGATGGAGAAGCAGATATGTTGTTGTGCGACGCGTGCAACAAGGGGTACCATTTGTGGTGTCTTACCCCAGCATTGAATGAAGTACCAGAAGGCGAGTGGCTATGTCCTAGGTGCTCAGGCACGAGGATGCAAGCTGCCAATGCTGAGGTGCAAGCCCAGGAAACCAAGAGCTCTTGGGTCCTGGAGGATAGATTGGGAATGAAAGAACAACAGCTGAATGAGAAGCTGTCCTCGGATATGCGCCTGCTGCCAGCAGACGTGGGCCCCCGTCGTGTTGTGAAGGGAGACAAGTCGCAGCCATGGCATGCCATCTCGTCCAGGGATATGCTACTGGAGGAGAAGGACATGTTTCTCTACATGGCAGATCAGATTGATTGGGGTAGACAGGACAAGCTCTCCGAGGCCGTGCAGATCTTCATGCCAGGGCACTGGAATGAGGGACATCGCACGGTGCTGAGCAAGAAGTACCGGGAACAGAAAGCAATGGCAAGGCAACTGAGGGATGCACCTCGCGTGCCTGCTTTGGCTGAAGAAGAAGTTGAGAAGCGAGGAGAATTGAGACATATGACCAAGGCTCAGGTGCGCGAAGCTAGCGCACTGCAGTGGGGGCTTGAGCTAGCTGGTCATTACGGTGCCCTCCGAGGTGAGGCGCTTGGCGACAGAGGTGGACTGGAAGTCCATCGATGGCGTGTGGGACCCATGGGCAGGTACTGGGGTCATCAGTGAGGTGATGGTGGAGCAATGGCCGCAGTTGAGGTTTATGAACAATGACTGGAACTCTCAGCTGGGTTGGTCTGAGGCGCATGATGCACTTCAGCCAGGTAACTATCGCGTATGGAAGGAGAAGTATGGTGTCTGTGATGCCGTGGTGACTTCGCCCTGGTTTGCAGCGCTGGATATCGCGTTTCCATTGGCAGTTATGGCCAGTCGTGTGGTGGCATGTGTCCATGTTCCCTCGTACTATTTGACAGACATGAGCGAGAGCAGAGCCGCGTACTTCAGACGATTGAGTCAGTCTGGACGCTTGCATGTGATTGGACATTTGGAACATGGACCTATTGGCCGCAGGTGTATGTGGGTCTTGGTATTCAAGAACCCGCTGGTCAGAGCCAGGATGTTACAGGGTGGAGAAGGTGAAGGCATTGGTATGTTCACTTTCAGTTTGGGCAAGTTCATGGCAGATGGTGATAGTAGTATCGAAAGGCCATATCCAATACTGCAATATTCCAATATTGGCCATACTGGTGTAGGTAGTCTAAGGTGCGGGTTGTGGTTCTATGTCACGAACGCAGGTGTGTGCAAACGACCTCCGGTTACGACTCCTCCAACATATACCCTAAAACCCTGAACCTTGGACGCCCCGATATATCCATGTGCAGCACACCTGTAGGAACACCTGCCGCGGGATATTTTGCCTCTGACGTATTTTAATGTTTCCCGCGAAATAATACAGTTAACCGGTCTTCTTAGCTGCCGAGAATCGTGCTGGAATAGCCTGTTCAGGGCAAATTTACCCGCTGAATGCCCATGTTGGGTCACATGAAGCCTGAGGGAGCATCACCCCTGGTTGGTTTCACTCCCGAACAACTTTTCCAGCACAATAGCTTTTGAAAATATCTCCTTTGCTGCTCACTTTCGCCCGATGAGAAGTATTTTACTACGTGACCCTCCAAACACCCTAAAATGGGCCATAAATCTGCTGGATCTCTCCCATGTAAGCAAATAGTTGCATTTTTGGAAATGTCAAAATATTACATATTCTAATAGTGCAAAAATCTAACATTTCGTTCACAAACATAAGGCAAAATCATAACTTTCCACACCTAACACGATACTTCCACCTTTCCCGTTTTCTTGCCGCACGCGTGACTCGCGTGGCTACTTTGAAGAGTCAAAAACCAGATTTTTCGAAATTCCTTCAAGGACTATTCAAATTAACCCTCATATTTGTCATTCAGAACCCCAAAACCCAATTTGGCAGACAATTTAATGCTTTCTCATTTTTTTCTCATTTACGCCCGCGTGTCTCATTTTTGCGATATGGTCGTTATACGACCCAGTATGCTGAACAAGCCCATTGATATTTGAGTCTGTGCTACTGCAGGCAGCAGCTACAGATGGGGGATGTTGGAAATCTGGGCTTGCATAGAAGAGCTTAGTGTTCGATCTCAGAATATCAGAATTTCAAAAATTTTGTAGCTCTACGATCTTGCGCTGTGTTGAGATTGCTTGGATGATTACCGACACCAGTGAATGTTAAAGACGAGCTTATGTTTACCCGCGAGTGTTAAGATTGCTCGGGTCCGAGAGTATTCGTCCCATCATGTGCACGCGTTTGCGACAGCTGTAACAAACGCCGGCTTCTCATGGTACCGCGCCGGGTTTGTCCAGCTGCTGACACACGTGACAGATATGACAAGTATGACAGGCTTCGCGTAAGATGACTGCTCGAGAGATACAGACCTGCCAGAGAAGATATGGTCATTATCGGGTGGTAACCATGAAGTGATAAGAAGAGATGACAGTGACCACTTTGCCACTGACGTGTCAGTCAGAATGTGGTGAACGGTAACATTGTTAGAACTGGTATGGAATAATGACTTTCCATTGGCCAGATGAAGATTTCAGGGCTAGAACCCGTTACAGTTTTGGGAAGTGTGACAGAGTATTGAGATATAAGTAAGCTCTGACTGTAGGTCAGGCTAGTGGACTCATAATTGTTTTGCTCTCGCAAGTACTAGGAGGCGGTTCGCGTGCCAGTGCTAGACTGCTAAAACAGTTCTGCTCACAGTTTTGTACAATAATTCGTACTTTGTGGTCCGACACCTGAAGGAAGGGGAGACAAAAGGCCCGACAAACAGGGACAACGCAGATACGAAAGAATGGGTTTCGTGGCTCACTGAAGAGGCCAAAAAGGAAAGGTCGGCTGCACACAAGGTAGTCAAACAGCACTGGAAGCGAGCCAAACAAAGGCATAATGACAAAACAGTAAAAGAGTACTGGAACAACCAGAAACGATACCACAAAAGGATATATGCCAAGGCCCAAGAAACAGGCCATGCCCCCACGGCGAATATACAGGCACTACAGGACAGAGAGGGCAACCTAGCTGTAGGCCATAAGAACATTGCAAACGCACTGGTAGACCACATGGCCCACTCGGCACCATACAGGATGGAACACCGTAGCTTACCCGACCTAGCACCTCCACCATGGGAAGACCCAGCTCACAAAGAGCGACTCATAAAGGCACCAAGACCGGACCCCAAGGGACTGGACCTCACGATAAGCAGACAGGGCTACAGCAAGGCGGTACACACCCTAAACAACAACAAAGCACCAGGCCCCACCAGAACCCCAAACGAAATTCTCAAGTACATGCCAGAGGACTTCCACGACGCCTTGCATGCGCTCATGCTGGAGATGTGGAACAGCAAACACGTCCCCCTCACCTGGAATAGAGGGACATTCTGCTTTCACCACAAGAAAGGAGATGTCACCCTACAGCAAAACTATAGGCCCATAGCCTTACTAGAGGGAGTATTCAAGCTATACACCTCGCAAATAGCAAACATGCTCTCCACGTTCTGCGAAACACAGGGAATACTAGCCCAGGCGCAAGAAGGCTCCAGGGAGAAAAGGAACACACTCAGACAACTCACCAGAGTGACCAACGCAATAGAGGATGCAAATGTCTCCGGGCGGGAACTACATGGCCTGTATGTAGACTTCGAAAATGCATATGGCTCGGTGGACCACAACAAGCTACTACACACAATGCAGTACCTTGGAATACCTGAAGAACTTACACAGGTAGTGCGAGATGTCCTGGGTACACAAAGCCACGACACCATGTCAATGTACACCAGAGTAGGGGGGGAAACCTCTCACAAAATGGTGCAGGTGCAAAGAGGTCTCCTCCAAGGAGACAGCATGAGTCCCCTCCTCTTCATAATATACCAGGAACCGCTGCTAAGATGGCTGGAGGTGGGGGAGCACGGGTACCAACACAAACACGCAGCCGAGCAGGAAAGACTGGGCCCCCTCAGGACGACAGCAGGAGCGTTCGTCGATGACCTGCTCATACTATGCCCCACGATTTTCCACATGCGAGCCCAGCTACACAAGCTAAAGGCATTCTCACAATGGAGTGAACTCAAAATTAACCTCAGCAAGTCAGCCATAACCGGTATAAAAAATGGGGTTTCCATACCTGAACAACTCCATAAGGACCTCAAAACGGTTGGGGCGGATGGCAAGCTGAGCCATTTCAAAATACTCAAACCGGACGACACGTACAAATACCTAGGGGTACTACTGGCATTCACAGGCAGATGGGACATGGAGAAAGAAGCGGCCAGGGAAGAGATGAACCACAGGATACAAGCACTACTGCGCTCGCCGCTGACGCCAGACCAAAAAGAGTACTCCCTCCACTCTGCAATACTGGGGAAGTTCCGGTATGGACTGCACCTGGGCCTCTACACCGCGGGTGAAATAGATGACTTCAACAAGGTAATAGGTGGGGCCACAAAGAACATACAAGGCCTACCCCGTAACGGAACACCGAACATTTTCACCACACAGGAAAAGGAAAGGTTCGGCTTGGGCATGGTGCCGCTCCAGGCAGTCTACGCCCAGGCAATTTGGAGCGGACTACTGGAGGCCATGCACAGTGAGGAGGACAGAGGAGCAGTGCGGGGCCCGGCGTGGAGACAAATAAACCTGAAGTCAAGACTCAGAATGTCCCACGTCAGCAGGTCCACCAGAGGACTGATAGAATACCACTGCACCACACGCATGAATTGCACAGACCTTGACAAACTCTGGGGAGGGCACCAGACAAAACACAACACACTAAGGAAACTCAATGCCCTACTCAGATACAACATTACGCCCCAAGGGACAGAGGGGATGCTCAAACAACTCCAAACCCCAGTACGAAAGATAATGGAGCAACTAAAAGGGGCAACCAGAAGGAAGTCTGACAAAGAGATGGAGGGAACCACAAGAAAAACGAAAGCAGGCAAAATGATGGATGGGGACCTACCGGCACCCCCGGACTGGCAAGCGATGTGCACAGACCAACCCAAAGCACCAACCGGCGCCGCTGACATATGTCCACCGACTATTTCACCACATGCCAACCGTTTCTTGGAACCAGCGCGCATGCGCCCTTGAGGAATGTGGAGCAGGGCACGCAGTTATGGGGGGTGTGGGGCAGTCAGAGGGGGCATGGGGTGTGAGTCAGTCGTCGTGGGAGGTCAGCGAGCGGTGTAGGGGGGCGGAGTACAGGTCCACGGCGCCACACACGCGGGTTCTTGGATGCGGATGGAAGGACCGGTATGGCAACATGCGGCTCTGGAAAAGGGGCCAAGGACCCTTCGCGATGCTCTTACTTGGAGCCTCTCGCGCCAAGGGCAAGGGGGCCAAACTGTCAGCACCGACAGTTGCGGCACCGAACAGGCCAGCTGAAACCCTGGCGGAACTCCCTGGTGCGACGATAGCTTCTCGCACTCGGTCAAGTGCCAAGCGGATGCTGCAAACGGAGGCGCCAGGACAGAATTTACCTCCCCCGACAACTCCGCCACCAGCGAAAACCACTGCCCCGAAGGCACGTAGGACCTCGACAAAGAAGACGTCTTCGCCGCGAAGACTGTCGGTGAGCAGCACATGCCGATCGGTGTTTGAGCGGTTACAGTCGAAATATGGGAAGTTCGACGTGGACGCATGCTGCGGACCAGATGAGCGTGACCGACTGGTGAACAGATATTGGGATGACTGCCTGCAGGAGCGGTGGAAGGGGTTGAACGTGTGGTGCACTCCCTCACATGGCGGCAACCACCTCACGGTCGAAGCCGTCCTCTGCAAATATGTTCAGGAGTGGCGACTGGATCCAGCGAACACTTCGGCTGTGCTTCTCCTGCCCGACATTCAGTCACGCATGCCACAGTGCAGGAAGCTCTTCAGACGTGCAGGGATGCGTATCGAGGAGGTCATCCCCACACACGACTCTGAAGGCAACCCCAACCAGTTATTTGCGGGGACGGATGGAAAACCACAAGACCTACTCTGGCCAGTGTTGGTTGTGTATGCACCTCCCTCGAAATCACGGCCGCAGAGGATCCGGCACCCGCGGGTGTCCCCTGTTGTGGTTGATACGGGCAAAGCTGCGAGGACGCGGGACGCGCGAGGCACTACCACCACAGGGCAGTTCCTCGAGGCTCTTCGGGACGAGTATACTCGAAAAGGCCCTCTTCGCACACTGCGGCAGCAGGTTCAGGATGAACCCCATCGCCACTCAAAGCACCTTCGCATTGTGGGTGACGTTCTATGGTGGGTGCCAGCCGGTCATTACCAACTGGTGCTGGGGGAGGACTCTCCACTCAGAGAGATTGTGTTCAGAGAGGCCCACGACTCCATGGCAGCTGGTCACACGGGGCGTGACAAGGCGTTGGAGAGAGTCCTCCGGCGGTTCTGGTGGAAGAACGCCTCTGACGACGTACAGTAGGCGCCTGGGTGGCCTCCTGCCCTACTTGTCAGGCAGTCAAACCCTGGTCGTCCTACCCTGACGGCCTGCTTAACCCACACGTAATTCCATTAAGGAATTGGCAGGAGGTGGGTGTGGATTTTGTTACTGGGCTGCCTCCGACTGAGCAAGGAAATGATGCGTTCGTCGCCTTCACCTGTAAGCTCTCAAAGATGGTCCACGTGGTCCCCATGAACTTTGGGGACAGCTCGGCTGTTACTGTTGCTCGCTTCTACTTTGACACGCGGCTGTGTGGAGACAGCACGGGGCGCCTATGAAGATTGTCAGCGACCGGGACCCGCGGTTTCAGGACGCCTTCTGGAAGGAGCTGACGAGGCTGATGGGGGTAAAAAAGGCAATGACCACACCGTACAACCCTCGGTCAGATGGACAAGCAGAGCACACTAACAGGGTCGTGGAGGATATGCTCCGTTCCTTCGTCGACGACAACCCAGAAGACTGGGATTTGTATTCCATTAACGTGGAGTTTGCTATCAACGACTCGCGTAGCGATGTTACTGGCTTCACTCCTTTCGAACTGTGCTACGGCGTGTCACCCATGTCGCAGCTTGATATGTTCCTGGAGGCCGCTCAGCCTGCCAGTGAGCGACGCAAAGGGGGGGTAGGGACTGCGCATGAATGGGCATCTCGTTTTTCGTCGCAGTTGCGGGACGTGGGGAGCAGACTTGAACTGGCGCAGCAACGGCAGCGAGGCCTGTTCGATCGGCGACATGGGCAACGGGAGTACGCAGTGGGCGACCTTGTCTGGGTGGAGGCTAAACACCTCACAGAGAAGCTCATGGACAGGTCTTTATGCAGGAAGCTCAGCAAACGCTGGCACGGGCCGTTAGCTGCGACAGAGCGGTTTTACAGTGATATGCAGGCGGGCCTTCCTGAGGCTGACCGTGGCGCACCAGTGGCGTACCGACTGCAGCTACCTCCTGGCTGGCGTATACACGATGTCTTCGCACAGCACCGGTTGAAGCCGTACGTGGACGGAGCAGCCACCTTTGCCTCACGCCGACAACCAACGATTCCAGAGGCAGTGGTGGTGGATGGTCAGCGTGAAGCACAATCATGTGGATCGTATCTTGGCCCGCCGAGTTCGTATTTCCCGCGGCAAGGAAATCGAGGAGTGGAAGCTGCGCTGGACTGGATATTCTAAGGCCCACGACTCGTGGAGAACTCGAGACACGCTAGAACGAGGGGCCCCTCTGCAGCAGTTGAGAGAATTTGAAGCTGCGCGTGTAGCCATGGAAGGCCAAGTGCGCGACGCCGCCTTACGCCGCCGAGAACGACGCCGTGATACAGCAGGCCCCGCCGTGGCGGCACTGCGTTCTTCATCGTCTCCCATGCTAGGGACACCTTGGGAAGAGGAGCCGGATGACAATTCGACTGAATGCCTGCCCTGGGAACGCCGCGAGGTGACGAGTAAAGGAGAGACCACCTACGTTACCACCCTCGCTGCGATTGATGCCCGACCAGTACGAATACTGGTGTTATTCAGTGGAACAGGTTCAGTAGAAAGAGAATTTGCTCGTTGCTTCCCGATGTCGACATCAGTGACACTGGATTCTGACCCTGTATGGCAGCCGACTCACGTGGCGGCCATCGAGGGTTGGGATTACTAGAGATACCCCCCAGGATACTTCGACGTAGTATGGGCAAGCCCCCCTTGTACTCAGTACAGCCAGGCTCATACTAGGGGAGGTCCGCCAGACTTTGTGACAGCGGACGCGTGCGTACAACGCACACTAGACATCATCGAGTACCTTCGACCTCAACACCGGTATGTGGAGAACCCGATGGGCCGTTATCCTAGCGCTTTGCGTTTCAGGCCGGTAATGAGCCAACTTCCGGCGCCTCTTACTTGCACGTACTGCATGTACGGGAAACGATACAAGCCCACCTGTATCTGGACGAGTTCGCCACCGCCCGAGCCCCTGCTGCAATGCACAGCGGCTACCCCTTGTCCATACCGTCGGGCGACAGGAATGCATCCTGAAACCTCACAGCTTGGACCCAGGGGTGACACACCAGGAACGCAGAAGTCCCATGTTGTGTTTCCTGTCCCGAGTCATCTACTACGACATCTGTTCCAGCACTTGACTTTCGGAGGTGCCGACGGAGTACGATTAACTTACGGCGAGGAAGAGACGAAGACAAAAGACCTGCCTTAGATATTAGTTGTGCGCGGTCGGGTGAATTTGGGGATGAGCGTTGGCAGCGTGATCCTGGATGAAACCCTTCTGTCACATGATGAGCAGATGGACCTCGAGTGCAGCTATCGAGACCCCTGTACGCCATTATATGTAGATTCATGCATTAGTTGTGGTTTCAGGGGAAAGTCCACTCCTAAGGGGGGGAGAGTTGTGCCAGGGGGCATGACGTAGCTGAGACCCCCTCACGATAAGGGGTGTCTGAATGCCTGAAATTGATATCAAGGGACTATTGGGAGAAATAGTAAGGGAATGTGACATTCATCTGAGCGAACAGTTAGGGGAAATAATCTGTGAGCTCAGGGTGGTGAATAAAGAGAGATCACTTAGTTGGTCTCTCAGACTTGGACAGCAGAAAATAATAACTCTTGCTGTCTGGATTTATGAAATATATTTTGAAAGTATATAAGATCCGATCATATTGCATACTGGATAATAGATAACTCCTGGGAATACCCCTGGGACAAGTTACGTGGCCTAGGGTTGACACTGTCATGGGCCGAAGCTCCGAAGAAGTAGGAAAGTTCACAATGACTACAACAAAAACGCAAAAAAAAATATAATCCAAAATATTGGTACTTGCCACAGTACTAGTTATCATTATGGATACAAAAGTAATTTGAAAGGCACTCTTGGAGCTTTACCCTAAAAACCCCATGCTGCTTACATGTCTATTTCCATACCGCCGTCCTCAAGATCAATCTGTTCATCATCCACATCATCTTCCTCCTCATTTCCAGTATTTTGCGAAGAGAGTCGCTCATTCACCTTTGTCTCGTAGAAAATATCTAATGGGCTAAGCGCGTTTGTCAGTCGATGAGTTAGATTCAAGAGCATACTCACGAGCGTTTTGAAGATTACTTGCTTAACCCCCTCTAGCCCAAATTGTTCCATAAGCAATGCGAGAATGAAGGACTCAAATACGTTGCTTTCGCCCTCCTTGCCCGAAAGCTCTCGCAAAAGCTTAGCATATGTGAGCACCATCCACCCAATCAAACTCCAGATTGTGAAAACGAAGGTATAAGAAACTCCTGCAACCCAGTCGTCCCACTCGCCAGAGATCGTCCTGATCCCCAGTGGTGAGCCTGCAAGACTATCCAGCTGCCTCTCCGGCAGTTGGAAGGTGCCAACCACCAACCAGTGACGGCACTTCGATACCAGGGTCTTGGTCTGAGTCCAAATATGGCCGAACCACAAAATGATGGCGACGGCTGTCGTGACCGGTCGGAAGCAGATAGTGAACAGGGACACGAAGAGCATGGCCAAGGCCTTGTTCACCTTGTCAATGTTGATGAAGAGTGCGTACATCATAAAAAAGAAGAGCTGAACAATGGACCTACAGGAGTTCTGAAACTTGGACATCTTCTCTGAGGAAGGGCACTTGTGCATGGCCTGGTGCCAGTGATTGGGAATCTTCGCGGTGTTGAAAGTGAATACCGCATTCAGTACAACGGACACTGGCAACAGGACAAGCACCATCAGCCCAACAGTCAGGATGCGATCCACTATCGTGTCCCTTGGAAAGGCATCACACTCGAAGTCCTTCATGGCAAGCTCTTCTGGCACGAACCCGCCGAGGACGAATGGACTCAACTCGATGTAAGTGGAGAAGCCAAAGCAAAATATCTGAAACCACCCCGCCATCCATGAACCCCCTTAAACCCCAGTGGATCCCCAACGAAGGGGGTTGAGCAGCTCCACCCTGCCAGGTCTGGGAGAAACCCTAAAGGGAAAGGACAAGAGAACAAACGATTTACCGTGCAGCCCCGTGGCATCTTCCAGCACACATAAACTGTCATGTCTGGCAACGAGAGCGGACCTGATGGCTGTCTGTGGATTCCGGGCAGCCCATATATTCAACCTTCTCGGTGCTGCAGTTGATGGCGCGGCTGTAGTGTAACAAGATGGCCATGAGCAGCAGCGTGCAGAACGTGGTGAACATCACCAGGATGCGGTTGCCTTGCGTGAACACGTCCGTGGCGTGCACCTGCCGCGCACTCCACCGGGCCGTCAGGGGGCCTCGCTCAGCAGGCCTCGGGGGCACCTGGTTATTTCCAGGCACCTTGGAGATGCAGCTCGCACTGAGCACTGCTCCAGGCGGGCAGCGGCCACGCTCTCAACACGTGGCACAGCAGCGCAATCATGACACATCCGGTTGTGCCGAACCGTGAGAAGTTTCCCAGAAATCTCGTGGGGCCCAGCAATAGTTCCCATCTAAACACATCGGACGGCTGCAGACTGAGGTTGAGCAGCCTTACAGAAGCCTCCCGAGCGGCCCTCGATCGAACCGGAGGACGAATGGCGGAGGCCCTCGATCCGGCAGTAGGGTGCTGCATACTTTCCCCCTCTTTTCCCCCGAAGATCTTGGGAGGAGAGGTCTGCACTTTTACCTGAGAGATGGCCCCTATAGGATGCGTCGTTAGCATCTGATACATCAGCGCCCGGCATGCTCTCCAGGACCGACGTGGCATCTCCATCACTCGCTTCTGCCACGAGGCCGGCGGCTGAGAAGTTTTGTGCGACTGATAAAACTGGTTCACCCGAGCTTCCTGCAATGTTTCCCATTCGATCACCTTCGCCAACGCCTCGTCGTGCAAGATTGACACGTACTCCGCCATCTCAGGGTGACGATGAGGCTCCACGCACGTGTCCTCGATCCACCGAGCCGCCATGTTCTCAGTAGTGGTGCGCTCTTCCAGGGGCTGCGTGAGGTCCACGTGCCACTCGTAGGGCAACTGGTTGCTCAGTGCAGCCGCCAAGGCCGTGCACCAGAGCCGCCGGGCCAGCTGGACGTCCTCGCCACACAGTCTGACGAGCTTTACCGGCTGACTGTCATCCAGCCTGGCCATATTGGAGGTCGGCAAAACGTTCTCCTGCAAATGCTGCACGGTGGCGGAGAGGGGGGCGCATCTCAGGGCCTCGGAGATGCGCCTCAGCCCGAGGCTCAGGGAATGACGCGCGCCGTGCAAAGCCCATCCTGGGATACTGCGAAAGCCGCCGACGGCAGCAAGATGAAGGGCGGGTGCGCCTCCCGCAGAAGCGCCGGCTGCAGCGCTCTGGCGGCCGCAGCGTCGCCGTCCGCCCATGGAAGGGATGAGCGCGCCTCGCGCAGGCCCGGGTCTAAGCCACGGATACCACCGCAACGAGCGTGGGCTTTGCCCCTACATGCAACGACGAGGCCACCGAGTGCACTCGCAACTTCAGCGCGCACTCGTCCTCATCCCCCCTTTGTATTCCCTTGTCACCCTTTCTCTTTCCCTTTTTATCTTGTCCCAGCTCCATGGCTTGACCTGCCAAACCTTGACCCAGAGGCAGCGCGCGCGACCCCCGGCATGGAGCGGGGCGGCTCTGGGAGCGCGGCATGGAGGGGGGGTTGACGTGCGGTGGCTCACCACCTCACCAACACCGCAGTACAGCAGGTTGGCCAGATCCTGGCTCTTCTCATAGAAGCCGTCGGGGTGCTGGAGCAGTACGAGGGTGAACATGCGAGCCCGCTTGAGCCAGCCGCTTGAGCCTATCTGCTTGAGCATGACCATGAAGACGCTGACATACCAGGAGAAGGTCCTTCCTGGGGGCCGCGACCACGGCGCCATCTCGGCGAGCACGCCCTGCTGGTACAGCTCGATGGGCTTCACCAGGCGGTGCAGGTTCATGTACGCGTGGATCAGGGCGGTGCCCAGCATTCGGTTGAAGGAAAAATCCTCGTCCATGTCTGCCACACTATCCTTGAAGCTTTTGCCAAGATCCTGGGGAGGCCCACATCCACGGTGAGCGCGGCATGCAGCGGCATGTCCGAGCAACAAGCAGAGGGCTGCGTCCTTGCAGTCTTGGGGAAGAGATTGCGAGCTCCAGGGCACCAGCAGGTGCCGTGGATGAACACCACAAGACACGAGACATGCAGCTACAGCAGCAGCCGTGAGAGCAGAGGACAGGAGCCGTCGTGGAGTGGTTTCCGGCATGTCCGAGGCGCAAAACTGATTCATGCGATCGAAGCCGGAATTCAAATTGTATGTGATACGAATATTCCTTACGTCTCTTGAGAGTTGAGAGCAAGACGGCTGACTCGTGCCCTCCTTTTCAATGCGGGTGCAGGGCGCTTCGAGGTGGGTGTTGCAGCAAGACCATGTGAGGCGCACCTTGGATAGCACCTCGGATAGGTGTGCAGTGTTGTCGACGCCGCCGATTTTGAGGAGTCCCGTCGTGATGGAGGTTCCCAAGTTCCTGCTAGTTGAGCGCTTCAAGGCCTGCGGGTACTTGGTGGGCTGCGCGCTGACGCACTGCTTCTCCAGGGACATGAAGGGCATGCACATCTGCAGCCGTCCGACGTTGATTTCCAGCACTTTGCAGATAGCTTGCATCTGCGCCCCCACCCCTTCACATCATAAGCCTTCTCCTGCCACTATGCTGAGCCTCCTCCATATCCATGGTACTCCCAGGTTTGGCGATGGGTGCCAGAAACGACCCCAAAATACTGCAAGCTGCTTGAGAGGTGTTTCGAGTCAACACCTTCCCCCTATACAGGCGTGACCATTCCAGTCATCCCCCCCCGTATGCAATCAAGCCATTCGAGGTTGTTATCATTTGAATGCCCGGCCATCAGTGCTGACATACGTTGGATGGCAACGAAGAACCTGCCACACAGCGCAGCTCCGCGTGCCCGGTGTGCGTGGCGAGGTATTCTGGGCATCGTGCGCTGAGCTGCGGTGCGACGACAAGTCCGGGCCACTCTGCGCTGAAGGCCGGGGCTGTCTCCACTCATGATTGGCCTTCAGTCCCAACAGTGGCCAATGGTTCACCGACCGACTTCCGCCCGGCAGAAAGGCTCGTGCAGCCGTGTATCACGATGCAAGGGCAGGTGCTGCGGATGAACACCCGCGGCTCTAGAAGGGCCATGCCTGGGGCCTCGCATCTGCGGGCGTACCGGGATTTCCTTCGTCTTGGCCTCTTCCTGTAATTTGATGATAAGAGTCGCGGGTGAAGTCGTAGTGGCCACTCCGACGACTGCCTGCTGCAGCCCCGAGCTGAAGTTCTTTGAAACCCACATTGTGGTCTGCGAAGAGAACACCCTCTTTAATTTCACCATAGATATCCTCTTTGATGGCGTCGAAAACACGTTGCTTGTGAGTCTGGATAACGCAGACACGTTCTGGGCCTCTGCATCGCTCCCGGCGATCAATCTCTGGTCCTCCTTCGGGCTTTGCATCGGGGAACCATCCCAGAGGGTCTCCGGATCGGGCTCGGGGAAATCCGAGGGCTCATGGCTGCCCTGTGAGGAGTCCCGCCCCGGAGAGGGGAAGCCTGGGAGCGGCTCTTCATCCATGGCGCGCTGCTCTGTAACAGCCTGCGGGTGTGGAAGCTCTGGAGGGCTCTTGGCGCAGGCGGATCTGCTGCCTCGCCCCGCAAAGCCCTCCTGCACGGGCCCGGCGGCCGAGGGGGAGCCTCCTGCACTCATTGCCCACCCACAGGGTCCCGGGTGGGTCAGCTCCGCAGAGGCTCCAAGAGGGGGCATCAAGCGCAGGGTCCTGGCATCCGAGAGGACACACACAGCGCGCAAGAGCAGAGCAGAGCAGTGCCGCACAGTGAGAGACAGAGGGCGCGCCCGAGGGCCAACAAAAACATCAAACAAGTCGCAAAAAGAGCTTCCCCAATGCCCCATCAAGCATGCCACCAAACATGCTCACGGCCAGGATTCAGAGTTCAATCACGCACACGGCCAGGATTCAGATTTCAATCACG
>LGRX02004941.1:0-14018 GCA_001247695.2 Cymbomonas tetramitiformis
ACGGTGAGAGTGAAACGCCCCGCACACTACGGTGAGAGTGAAACGCCCCGCACACTACGGTGAGAGTGAAACGCCCCGCACACTAACCCCGGGCTTGAGAGTATTGACCGCAGGTAGGGGAGAAGTCCTGTCGCGATTGACCGGCCCCTGGCCGAGAGAGTCTCCCAAAAAGAGGGTTTGGCCGAAGATTGGTCGAAAGAATTTTTACCCTTAAGTATGCAAAAAGATGTCAAAACAAGAAAAAACAAATGTTTTCTCGAAAACTGGCCGAAAGGCCTCCGGAGAGGACTTCTCCCCTGATTGGCCGGTGGGCCGATGTCTCCGACTCAGACTGCGAGTCAGACACCGAGGGCTATCCGCCCCAACACACACCTCCTCCTCCCCCAGTATCCGACACTGACGGTACGGTGCCTGCTCAGCCCACTGCCGATAGGGCAACTACACGGGCTACAGCGGGCACCCTGCCTGCATTGGTGGACACTGACCGGCTGGCTGCTACCTCAGACACACATATGCAGCCCCCGGTCCCGTCCACAGTGCAGGCCTGTGCCGTCACACCGGATTTCGACTTCCCTCCTGTCCCTGAATCTCAGGAGGACACCTCGGAGACCCCTACTAAGTGGAAGCAGTTCATGGCAGACACCTCGATCCGCACTGACACACCTCGGCCCCGGCCAAACAGCTCACACCCCCCAGAGCACCCTCAGTGGGATTTCTCAGTTATGCCATCTCCCTCCTTCCATCAGCTTAATCGGTTCCTTGAGAACTACAGCTTAACACACTCCTCATATTGCACCGACGACCAGGGAAGATATCTCACCCCGATTGGCCGGCCCCGGGCCGAACTGAGTCGCCAAAATGAGGCCCGGACCGAAGAGGGACCGAAAGAGAAATTGCTTTGGGGCCGAACCAATTTGGCGCAAATTTCTAAAAAATTGATGAAATTTTTGCGATTTTTGCATTTTCCTATACTTAAGATTAAAATTTTCGCGCCTGCGGCGGGCATTTTCTAGTTCGGACCGGGCGGGCCGAAGACGGGCCGAAAGAAATTTTGATTTGAGGCCGTACCAGCTCAACGGGAAGATATCTTCCCTGCCGACGACCCTGATGATGACTGGGCCCAGTTTGAGGTCTTTGATGACCACCATTTGGGCCCCACAGATCAGCATTGAGGTCTACGACCCTGCGGTTGCAGCGCCGTGGGGAGAGACCTCAGCTGCACCGACGGTGCCCCGCACTGTCACCACGGCACACCGGTGTTCCTCCCTCTGCTTGGGAAAGGCCGCCGTGCCTCCAACACGCACGGACACCTCCTTGTAGATTCAGGAGCCTCACATCTCCTCCTGAATAACAGGGAGGAGCTCTTCACTGAGTTGTCCCCGTGCACCTCCAGCATGACCACAGCCTCAGATCAGCATTACAGGCCTCACAGTGTCGGCACAGCCTCCATTGATTTCCAGTACACCGACGGCACTTGGATCACACTCCCATTTCTCCAAGCCTTCTATGATCCAAATGCCCCAAACCTCCTCTCAGTCCGCCAGATGCTCAGACACGGGGCCCGCTCCCCTGACTTCATCGACCTCACGTGGCACCACGGTGCTTCTCTCTTTGACCTCTATGACACTGGCAGAGACTATGTTGTACACCCCAGCAGCTGGCGAGCCACCCCGTCTGCCCACTCCATAGCACAGAGGAGACCCCTCCTGCAGCCTGCCCCTTCAGAGCTTGCAGAGAAGGGCACGGTCGACTGGATGGTTGCTAGGTCCGCCTATAGACAGTTTGCTCAGCACAGTCCATACGGCTATTGTGACATAGACCTCTACACAGACGGCATCCCCTGGAAACTTTTGGCCTGGCACCGCCTTTCCAACAAAGCAGTACCATGCTCACTTGCGGAGTACTCGAATAGGGCACACGATATTCACGAAGCACTCAATGCATGTAAGTTTGAATCGGGGGATCCTAAAAACTGCTATGCAATCAGAAGAAGCCTCTTAGATATTTTGGTGGATGACAGGAACCTTGACAAAAACGGCTGTGAACTTTTCTCCAACCCACTAAATGCCCACCCTAGAATTCACTCGAGAAGATGCATACCCACCACAAGAATGAAGAAAGCTCTCAGGCCCTTCTGCCATCATGGGAAAATTGGCTTTGATGGTCTCGCTTGGGATGCCTACGTGGATCCGATAACAGGCATCGGCAAAATCGTTTATGGTAATCCCCCCTTTGATGGGAAAGAAAAGGGCAAATCTTCGGCGGTTATGACTACCTTGGAAATGGGACATAAAGCGGCCAACACCGTCCCCGGATTTTCAGGAACATGGATTCTTCCGTTGTCTCCCAAAAACCAAAAGAGATGGTTCGACAAAGGTTTTAAACTTGTTTTCAGATTCCCGCATAACACTATTCCATTTATCCCACATGGTTATTGGACGGGTGATGACCCCTACGTTCTTCCAGGTGGCGGATGCTATAAGGATGACTTTTCGGATGTCGTTATCATAGCTATAGACAGTGCACCCAGTGATACTCAACCAGCCTTTGACTGGAGGCCTACACAGAAAAAGATTGCCAGATGGTTCCTCAATGTCCTTCCTAAGTCCAGAGTCACGGAGAAGAGGCTAGAATACACAGGAGTCAGCCCTGATATTTGGAATGAAGTTATGAACGAAGGCGACAAAGTACTTCCTTCCTCGCTTTGCCCATGGCCCACTCAAGACCCTCCCTATCATCAGATTGATGCTGAGCATTATTATGGTGGTCACCATGACACGACAATCACCAACGCAAACTCAAAGCCATTTATTAGCACCGTGAAATGGCCCAAAGTACTTACACTCATGGGATACCTCCCTCCTCTTTTTGGCACTGTCCTCAACACGATAGGTGTTCCCCGTGGCAAGATTAAACCTCTCCTCAAAAAACTTTCAAGAATCTGTAGGCAACACACCAAAAATAGGCGAGACGTGTTTCTGTTAAACACCACTACCACCTTAAACACTGACCCGCATACAGTTGACATCTCGAGCAGTGAGACTATGACAGAAACAGAAGCTGTGCAGCAATCAAACGACTTTCTTCAAACCCTTCTGCAGTAATTTTCAAAAGCCTTGCAATACAAGATGGTTCCCCGTCCCCTAGGGGAGGGGCCCCCTCCCCTCCCACCACCCCCCTCCCCCGCCCACCACTTTCACCCCGTCCTCAACGTCTCCAAATACCCCCTTAATTCTTCGACTTCCTTCCCCACCGCTCAGATTCAGCCACCCCTCCACCCACCCGGCCATGGCTGCTTCTCCATCTTCTAGAGTTTTTTGCTTAGCACCTAGCTTTTTCTCTAGATGTCACCCTGCTGAAAAGTGGGTTGAGCCCCTTTGTGGGCGCGCTATAGTAGAGGGAGTAGCCCCTGGTGTTTTCACTAGCCTGCTTTGCAGGGATACTGCACTCTCAGGACTTTGTCCCCTTTGCTAGCGTAAATGTTTTATTTTTATTATTAGCAGAAGTCATGCACTGCCCTTCACTCTACAGAGGCAGAGTATGTTGCCATGTCAGAAGCCTGCACCTCCGCCCTGGCCATCTACAACACACTGACAGAGTTCTTCCCCTCAGCTGAGCCCATCACCATCAATGTAGATAACTCAGCAGTTCAGACTTTGGTCACTCAGCGGGCACTC
Organism: Cymbomonas tetramitiformis; assembly: GCA_001247695.2. NCBI lineage: Eukaryota > Viridiplantae > Chlorophyta > Pyramimonadophyceae > Pyramimonadales > Pyramimonadaceae > Cymbomonas > Cymbomonas tetramitiformis. The sequence goes on from LGRX02004941.1 coordinate 3,678, forward strand.
TCTACTAAGCTCAAACACATTGCGGTTCGGTTCCACGCGGTTAGGAACTTGTGTCAGGGGCCCCTCAGGAAGTTTATCCCGGTCTGGATTCCGACCGATGACAATCAGGCTGACATTTTCACTAAAGCCCTTCCTACCACAAAACACGGGGTTCCCATTATCGACAAGTTCACCGCCCGCCTCTTGGACCGGGGTGTTAAGCCGAAGGAGAGACTACGAGCAGCTGAAGCACAGAAGCTACATGCCCAGCAGCAGCAACTACAACAACAACAACGACAGGACGAGATTGTCTTAGCATCACTGCAGCGGCAGAACTTGATAGGGTGACCCGAGGCGAGGGAAGGTGGGCCTCTGCGAGCATGTCTATTTCTAAAGACCCGGAGGGCGGAGGCACCAGTAGGACCAGTTCTTGCCAATGCAAATGCCTGATCTATGCTTGCTCCGTCTCCGAGTATATTGATATTGCTTGTTTTCATTACCATGCCACTGCCACCCACATCCACAGAATGTGGTGGTGTCACGGGGGACTAGATATCCAGTACTGCCCTCTGTATGACATTCCTCGATGCATGTGACAGATGACTGCATTATTCGGCTCGAGACCGCGAGTCACAGCGACAGAGACCACGAGTACAGCGATAGTGACCGCGAGCCACATGTTAGAGTACTCGTCGAGCATCACCGTAGCCGTACTCGTACAGCTTTACACAGCGCACGTAGCATAAGCTACTTAGACTCTCTTACTCTCACTCATATGTTATATCTTTTACATACATATATCACCCGTTTCAGCCTCATATTTTTGCGTACAGCGATAGTATTAAAACACTGATATACAGAATATTATACCCTGTATGTGTTTCAAACTATCTATTACATCGTGCAAATTATCCCAAGGGACCTACTCGACCCCTGTGCACCGAAATATGGCTATGGGCCCTACGCTACAGCTTGCACAATGCAGCTGAATCACTGCCCCTGGAGTTCCCTCCAGAATTGGAGGGCAAACCGTCATAGAGATGTCATGGCCCCTGTCACCTTCGATTTCAGGGGGTTTACGGCCACTCCAGGACCCAAGGGGGGTCGATTGGACTTCCCTAGGGTCAAGTAGATAACTTATGACGATTTCCCAGCGGGGATGCCGATTTTGAAGTTGGGTCGATATCTCTATGACGGTCCAGTTTTTTCAGAAAATCGATACCATTTTTTACTCAGTCGCGTCGACCTCTCGCGAGTGCCAGCCACGGGCTGTCATCCCACTATTCTCCCACCCCTCCACCCCCCACCCCTCAGGGGACTTATAGGCATGTCTTGTGGAGTATCCGAGTAGCTCGCACGCCCTTAGCCATCAAGGGAATCACTCGACAGCCCACCTTCAGTTCACCCACCCACCACACTGATTACCCCCTCCGGACTTCTATGACTTGACCCCAGAAATTCTGCAAACTTTTTGCAGGTTTTTCTCGCCCCCCTTAGCCCCACGGCGTACAAATTATCCCAAGGGAACTACTCGACCCCTGTGCACCGAAATATGGCTATGGTCCCTACGCTACAGCTCGCACAATGCAGCTGAATCACTGCCCCTGGGGTTCCCTCCAGAATTGGAGGGCAAACCGTCATAGAGTTATATGGACGAACCTGGGCAAATTACTTACTTACTTACTTACTTTGCTGCATCACCAGTCGCACAAGTTGGGTGATGTCAGAGAACAATTCCGGGGCAGCCTTTGCCCCGAAGGAGAACCTCGTGTCAATCCTCAAAACGTCTCTGAACCAGGGAACATATCAAACATTTATGTCGTACGGCCAACACTCAAAATTTCCATCGGCCAAATTTCGGCCATCCCGGCCAAAATCCAAAATTGCCCGCCGCAGGCGTAAAATTTTAATTTTATGTATGGCAATATCATAAAAATCGCAAAATTTCGGGGGAATTTTCAAAATTTTACATAATTCGTTTCTGTGCTAGGAGGCAAGCACAAGAGCAAGAAAAACGGCTAAGTATAAAACGCAGAAGTACTCAGTACGGAGTACAGTAGGACCGATCAGAATGATGTTGATGTGAGGTGCCTAGACTGTTGTACGGAGTACTCAGTACAGTTGAGTTATGGAAAGAGTTCCTGAATGTATAAGAACTCTAAGAGTAACCCGTTTCGGGAGATGAACTGAACTGAAAAGTAAAACATAAAAGTAAAGAGCCGTAACTGCTGTATATTGTGTATTGAAAGCATGCACTGATAGCAAAAGCATAACTATTAAGATTTACGAAACCGAAGTCTTGTAGTTGACCAATCGTAAGCATACCTCGTGCGGTCGTTTAATAAGTGTAGAATAGTATAAGTCCGAAACCGTAAAGAAGAGAAGAAGTCAAGTGTGGACTCCTACAAAATGGTAATTAGTTCGTGTTTTCACGTTGCTTCCTTGTCTTTCTTGCGCAAATTCTGATCAACCCGCCCCGCCTTGTGCGATTAGTTAGCGAGTACTAGCACTACGAAATCGAGAATGCCTGTGCTCTCGTTCTTGTTGCGCGGTGGTGTGTGGGATTGAGGGTTCCAGGTTGCTTGGAGCCGCGTCGGTGTGGAGAAATCTAGCTCGACGACAATCTTTTTAGGTGCGAGCGTTGCCTTAAGTCCTGGCACGCATACACGCATAGCACGCATACGTGCTTTTTGGACTCGCAGGTGCGGGATTTTGGAATCTTCTCCGTTTTTCGGCAATTTCGACCCTTCGCGGCGGAAGCGCTGCGCAAATTTTTCAATTTTGCGTAAGCCTTTGCTGAAATTCGGGGTTGGTTCGGGAATTCCCCTACCTTTGATTTAGCTTTCTAGGATCTTCCTTTCCGGAAATCTCCGCGCTTCGGCCGGTGTAGCCACTTGTGCTCGGGCGCAAGTGGTGAAATTTCTAGATCGGCGGTTGCTAGTTGCCACGTGTGTCGTGTACACTTTCGGCTTTAGCTAGATTGAATCTCACGCATAGCACGCATACTATGCCCATGTATTCAGATGAGGAGGAATGCCTCGGTCGGTCGGGCCGGCGTGGGGGGGGGTCGGGCCGGCGCCGCCCCCGGCTCGGCCGTGGGGTCCGGTCGGTCGGGGTCTCGCGCTGCGAACCTGCCAGCCGGCCCAGGCTCTGGGGAGTTCTGGGGCGCAGCAGGCGGGTCAGACAGCCGGGATTGGCGCTCCCGTGAGAGGGGGGGGGAGTGCGGCGCGCGCTTGCGCGCCAATACGTCGGTGAAACCCTCGAGGTTACACCGGCGCGCACGCCCCTGAGAGCCCCTCCAGGGTTGTCTGGTGGGCCCCCCAGGGCCTCGCCACCAAACACCCCTTCACCAGCGAGAGTCAGTGAGGTTGAGCCAGTGTCCGAGCTCGCATTGAGCTCGGCGCCACGGCAGCCGGCGCGCCGGAAGCGTGCGTCGCCCGAGGCCCCGGCACCGCCGGCGGCAGGCGCCGGCTCCGGGTCGGACTCGGACCGCTCTGCTAAGGGGTTGAACCCCTCGGCAGCTCCCTTCTCCCCACTCCCTGCGTCCAGCAGGAGTGCGAGTAGTAGGGTCGTCCGTCAGGAACCGACGTCGGGACCGGCAGCGTCCTCCCTCTCTTCCCTCGTGGGGAGCGAGCAAGGGAATCTCATCAGTGCCCCAGGGCGCTTTGAGGTTTACCGAGCCAGTGACTGGAGTCCCCCGGCAGAAGGGGAGTCTGATGATGTCCGGCGCCCAGAGCAGCTAGACGTCGTCCAGTCACGGGGGCGCGAGTCTCGCATCCAGCCCAATCCGGCTTGGCGAGGAGAGCGACGTCAATCCATGCTCGCATTGGCCCTCCGTCAATGGAGCACCTGGGCGCTGAATTCAGCGCAACGACGTGCGAGAGTCTCCCTGCCATCTCGTCAGCGCGCAACAGCGCGGCTTGCGTGGGTCGCATGGAGGGCCAGGACGGACCAGTCAGCGCATCAGCGCGAGCTCCAGCGCCTGGCATTCCAAGCGTGGAATGACGTCACCCAACAGGTCGCCCAACTTCAAGGCCTGTTTGACAAAGGCAGTCGGCGCCGGGTCGAGTCCTCTTTCGCAGCATGGCGCCAGCATGTCGTCCAGACACAGGGTCTGTGGCGCAGAGGCAGACGTCAAGCTGGAGCTGTCTTCATGGCATGGCACCAGCAGACGATGCTCGCCAAGGAGAGGAGCACCTGGTGGGTTGGAGCCCGGAGACACCGGATGACCCAGATGAGTAGGAGGTGTCTTCGCGAGTGGCGCCGGCTCCCCAGGACGACCCCAGTCAGCTCGGACTCGTCCCAGGGAACGAGTGCCCGCCGTCCGGTAAGGAAGGCGGGAACCTCATCCGGTGTCAGCTCTTGCTCGGATTCCGACCAGGAGTCTATGTGGCAGGACATCCGTCGAGGCCTAAAGCGCCTGGGGAAGGACCACCCGCTGTCAGGGCTAATGTGGTTCCAGCTCAAGGACTATGGGCTCTCCGAGGACGGCGCTTATCGCCTGGAGATCCACCAGCAATCAGTCTCCGAGTCCAGGGTGTTGATGCAGCAAAAGCGCGAGGACCCTCACAACTCCCTTGAGAGGTGTAGATTCTCTGTCTTTGCCATCAACGCCGGCAGACCAGGGGAGCTGGTACGCCAAGGGGCGGACCTCCAGGAGGTAAGGAGAGCGGTCGTCGCGGCCGTCAGAATGAGCGGCCGCACCCGGAAGTCGCACAGGGGTCTTAGGAAGTCAGGTGCAGCACCTCCGAGTTCCGCAGCCCCCGGTGGGAACTGGTCGAACCGGTTTGCTCCCCTCTCTTCCTCATCGGAGGAAGAGCATCCCGCGGAACGTCCGAGGCCCAGGACTCAGGCGCCTAAGCCGAGCGGCCCCAGTCGCCCGGTGCCTCGCACCCGGAAGCCCAGTCGAGCACCATCGGTCCCGCACCCCGGTCCGACTTCCTTAGGGAACACGTCGTCGTCCCCGGAGTCCACTTCGAGCAGGAACAGTCAGGACCTGCAAGAGCTGAAGGAAGCCTGGCAGAAGGAGTCGCAAGCTCGGGAGGCGGCTGCCGAGGCTCGCCTGGAACAGCTGTCTCGGCAACTCCAAGAGAGTCAAAGAGCTGCCGAGGAGCGCAGGCTCTCCGATCAGCGCGCTGCCGAGGAACGCAGGGTCTCCGAGCGACGCGCTGTCGAAGAGCGCTGGGCTGCAGACCGGCTGGCCGCAGAAGCCCGGGAGACTGCCCGGCAGTTGGCTGTCGACGAGAGCGTCGCTCAGCAGGTAGCCGCCGAGGAGCGGCGAGCGGCAGCCGAGGCCCAGCTGGAGGAGAGGCTGCAGGCGGTCATAGAGTCACAAGTCCAAAGGCTCGCCCTGGTTCAGGCCTCGCCCCCAGGGCCCGTGGAGTCAGACGCTCGGGGGCCCTCAGCGGCAGCGTCGAGTCCGGTTCAGGAGACGCCCGTCTCCCGAGAGGGACATGAGCTGGTAGAGCCGGCTTCCGTCGTCACCTGTGACGTCGAGAACCGGGACGTTCAAAGCCCTCCGGAGGAGGCGCGCGCGGACGTGACAGCGTCTCCACCGCACTCATGGGACTTTATTTCCCTTCCTATACAGGTCTGCGACGCCCTCCGGAAGCACGTGGTCGGGTATGCCACCTCGGGGATCGATGCCCAGCGCCTGTTTTACGACGCTGCTCGTAGGTATCGCACCCTTGGTCAGGTCGCCGGGTGCTTACACCCTTCCAACCAGATCAGGCAGTGCCTGAAGACAAAGTTCTCGGACGAGGACAGGGTCCTCGGGGCCCAGGTGGTTCACAGTCTCACGACGGCCTTGGCGTCCGTCGCAGAGAGCTGCGCTCGCTGTGGGTGCGGGCACGAGGAGAGCCCGGTGCGTATGTGGGCGTGTCAGGCGAGCGCTAAGAGAAGTGTGGTGGCGTTCATGAAAAAAGTGTACCTGCCGGTGTGTGGGTTTTGCGCCGCGGACGTGTGGCCCGGTGCTTTCGACCACTTTCCGGCTGTGATGCCACCTCCGATTCCTAAGGCGGCAGACACACCGGGAGACGGGGGGGGGATGGTCCCTCAACTGGAGCACTCGGAGCCAAACGAGCTTTCGGAGATGCCCGGTGCCGGCAGTCATGGTGGTCCTGGTGGCTCGGGGGGCGGTGACCCTGGAGGGCCGGGAGGCCCGGGGAGTCCGGACGAGGACCCTGGCGGCGATGGCGAAGACGGGGATGGCGACAGCCAGTTCACCTTCTCGTCTTCCTCTCGTTACAGGGAGCCCCGGAGCCATTACAGTCGTAAGGACGAGCAGCACGCTCTCAAGGAGGCCACCAGAGCCATGGAGAAGGCGGTGGACAAATACCACACAGAGGTGGAGGGGTCGTCCCACGTCTTTGGTCGGCTCCTCCGATTTGTTCGGCAAGTCAGGGAGGTTCGGGAACTGGAGCCGGTGCGCTACGCCATGGAGATGGCGCGTCTGGGACCACTAGAGAGCGGGGGTGAGGAGAAGGTGTTGTCGGACCACTCCCTGCTGTCAGAAGTGGCCAGACACTGCTTCGGCAAACTCAGCTCCGAGTACCGCGAGCTTTCCTCGGTGTTGACGGAGGCTCGGGAAGGTAAGAACCTCACCTTGGACGTCATAGTGGTTCCCTTGGCGCAGCTGGTGATGCCCGACAAGGGGGAAATGGCGTCGATCGGTCCGTTCCTGCGTCGCGTGCGTCAAAGTCAGGACAGACAGACTCGCACGGTCCGCGAGTTCTGGGACGGGGTGCACCTTGCTCACGACATCGTGAGCATGCTGGCTGCCCACGAGCTCACCTCTCCGGTGCCGGAAGAGGAGCTGCTGGAGATATTCCTTACGGGATTGATACCGGAGATAAGGAGGAAGGTCTTCCTTATAGCCGAGAGGAAAGGCGCTTCGGTTCTGACTCTGAGCCGGACGGCCAGTAAAGGCCGCCACGAACTCCTGACTTGGGCCATAGAGGCTGAGCGGGAGTTGCGGCAGCGCCAGGATAAGACGAGCCGCTCGGTCCAGCTGCTGGCCCACGTAGATGTCACGGAGGAGCTGCTAGCCATGGCGACATCCGCTGGCGCTCCGACACCCACAGGGCAACGACTCGGCTCCCCAGAGTACGAGGGCTGCCGTCTGTGCAAGAGCATGGACCATTATGCCCGCGACTGTCCGCAGGCGAGCCAGCGCCCAAAGGAGTGGGCCAAGTGCCTCCTGGAGGACACCCTGGCGTTGATAGGGGACGAGTCGGTGGAGGAAGCTTTGGCTGCCATCGGTTTGGATTTTGTCCAGGAGGACGCTCCCCAGCCCGGGGCGTCCTCCCCGCGGTAAAGGGCGCGGGCCCCGTCACTGCGGGGTCAGGGGGACAAAAGGGCCCCGCGCCGGCGTCCACAGCGATGCAGGTGCTGCATGATAGGTGGAGAAGGTGTGGGAGACACCTTAGTGGCAGCGCCAGGCGCCACCTCAAGAGCCAGAGTCGAGTCGAGAGGTATGAGCAGGAAAATTTAGACATGCTAGCCGCCACCCGCACGGAAAGCCCAGAGCCTCCTGAGCGGGAACAGGTCGAGCAGCGCGTCCAAAGAGAGCAGGCAAACTTCTGGAAGTCCGCCAGAACCCCAGCGACCGCCTCGGTTCCGCGTCCCGAGGAGCCGTGGGAGCTGCTCTGTTGGATCACCGGTGCGGACACCCGGGGTAAAAACCGGTCGAGCCACACAGTTGAGCCACGGGCAGTCTACCACCAGCACCTGGAGAACCAGGGGTCGGATGTTGCGAGAGTTCGCGGGCACTGGAAGTTCAGAGCTCAGCGTTTACCCCCCAGAGTTAGGAAAGCCTTTCAGGCCCAGCAGCCAAGTGCTCGCCTGCGTTCCGCCATCAGGGCGCTAGAAAGGTATCTAAAGCTGGAAGAGTCAGAAGTCCGGTCGGTCAAGTCCCTTGCGCTTTGGAGGGCAGGGCAAAGGCGGATGCGCCAGAAGCTTGGACCCACGACTAGTAAGCCCCAGTTGAATCGAGAAGAGTTAGATAAGCGCTTGAAGCGGCTCGTCAGGGTGCGCGAGTTCAATCGCCGACGCAAAGCCATCTTGGATCAGGAGTTCGGACGGTTTGTTCGCGTTGCCAAACCCAAGCCTGCCGAAGGAGAAGAACTCTCACCACCAGAGAGAACTTCAAAGCCCAGTCGGCCGTGGTTGACCCGAAGCAGGGCTCGCCAGGCTTTGGGCCCGAAACGCAGACCATGGCTGACTCCTGAAGACAAGGCGCTGCGAACCTCTCGATTGCAGCGCAGGTACGAGTTGGAGGGTAGGGACCCGGCTTCTACCTCAACAGAACGCCATGCGGACTTCCACGCCTTCGTAAAGGAGGAGTTGGAAAGGGAGAATAGGGAACTTCAGCAAGACAATGAGCTGATGCACCGGGACGAGCAAGTCAGAAAGCACATAGCGGCTAAACTGGCTGCAGCGTCAGTCCAAGTCGCAGTGTCCCCCCCAGACTTCCCAGAGCGCAGCGCAGTTCAGAAAGCAGTCGCCATCGGCCTGCTGGCAGACGCGTGTACTTACTGCCTCCCGGACTGTGACTCCGACGCAGAAACGTCAGTCACCCGCCTGGACTGCATAATGCAGGACGGCGATATCAGTCCGAGCTGGTGTGAGTCCCTGGCAGCGGTGTCCTCGATGGGAGCGCGCCCGAGGAGTTTCGACAGGCACAGTCGCACACCGACGTTGTTGCTGTTTTGAGCCTGGATTGCGGGCGTCAGAGTCAAGGTGTTAGTGGATTCGGGAGCATCCACCAATATCATCGCAAAGAGTACACTGCAGAGGCTCTCCGGCGTCAAGCCGGTGCGCCACGAGCAAGCCAGGCGGTTTGAGTGGCTGACGGCACCACATATGATGCTAATTCCTGCATCAGGCCCAAGCTCCTTGCTGAGACGTCGAAGGGGTCTTACGGCCAGCAGGTTGAGCTTCGGGTAATGCCACTCGACCTCAAGGTGGATGTCATCCTGGGGGGTCCTTGGCTGGCAAACCTTTCCCCGGTTACGCTGGATTATAAGAACTGGGGTTCGGTCCGGTTCACCAAGGGCAGGGAAGAGGTCGTCATCACCGGCTGTTCGCCGGGGTCACCGGACCCCAGTCGGTCCAAGGACACGGCAATGGCACTGGTACAGGGAGTCCTTTTGAGCCAACGTCGGGCTCGCCGGGACCTGCGGACCCTCCGAAACAGAGAGGAGCAGGCTTTCGTCGTCTACCTCGGCCCCGATGGGACTTTTGGCGCGTTGGCCTGCAACAAGGGGGGGGGAGACTCCGACGAAGATTCCCCCAACGATGTTGTAGCAGGCCTGGCGTCAGAACCCTCCTCCGGGTCCGAGGATGGTGAAGTCAGCGTGCGTCCCAGCGCAGCGGTGCCGGACGGAGCTGAGGAGTCTGAGGGGCCGGGAGGGTTGGTCTCGGACAGTTCCGAGTCCGGCTACAGTGACGTGGAAGGAGCATGTCATTTGCAGAGAGTAGGGGCGGTGGTCGAGGATATTAGGCCACAGGGATTTGCGAGCACGGTCGACGAGGCCGGGGATCACCCTGACCCTCTCAGCTTTTTCGCTAGCAAACAGGAGGCGAACGGAGCATTTGCGTTGCTTCCGCCAGCGGTGCGTAGGCAGGCGATAGAGGATCACGCGGCCGGGAAGCCACCCACCTGGCACGCGCAGGCAGCCGCGGCGCTCCAGCAGGGCCGGGGTCTGGTCGCGGAGCGACGACCCCGAGCACGGCGTAAGCGAGTGCGTTGGCGTGACCAGGTCGCAGCAGTCGGTCAGCCTGGTGCTGAAAGTGGCCCCTCCACCGAGCAGCCACCGGGACCAAAAGTCCCCACTGTCTCGAGTCCTCAGAGTCAGAAGTCGCGAGCCTCGGCACCAGTCCCGCCGCCAGCTCCGCAGACCACAGACCCGCCGGTACCGGCCGCCCCGCCAGGTACTACCTCGCCGCCAGCCCCACAGACTGCTCAGGCCTCCCCGGAACCGCCGGAGGACGAGATAGACGAGACGGTGTCGCCGGAAATCTGGCAGCAGCTTAGGGATCTGGAAAAGGAGTTCGCAGATGTCATTTGCACAGAGCTGCCGGAATCAGTCCAGTCAAGGGAATTCAAGTCCGGCATCCGGCGCAGGCCAGATTGGAGTGGGAACGCCTTGCACCGGCGAGGGTACAAGCTGTCGCAGGAGGAGTTGCGGCAACTCCGGCAACAGCTAGATGAGCTCTTAGCCAAAGGGTACATACGACCCTCGGCCTCTCCGTGGGGCTGCCCTGTGCTGATGGTCCCCAAGCCGAGTAACCCCAAGGAGTTGCGTCTAGTCATTGACTACAGACAGATCAATGAGATCACAGTCAAGGACAAGTACCCCC
>LGRX02004942.1:0-37812 GCA_001247695.2 Cymbomonas tetramitiformis
GGCCAACGCCACCGCGCCGTCCTTTGCCTCCCTCCTTCTCAACTCCGTCTTGCCCCTTGCTGCTGCTCCTGCCACGCCGCCCTTTGCCTCTCTCCGTCTCATCCGAGTCGTCCGTTCCACTGCCGCCGGCGCCCTTCCTCTTGCTAACCTTCTTCTCAGACCCATCGTCAGCAACCTGCTTTCCAGGCCGCCGTCTTCTGGCCCCTGCTATCTCGCGCGCATCATCACGACGGCGCCTTGAGTCTTTGTCCTCATTGTCTCCCGCCGTTTGAGTTGCTTCCGCGAAAGCTGCGCTCCCCGTGTTCCCCTGATCGGTGGCAGGATGCGCTTCCTCAGTCTCCACCCACTCTAGTGCAGAGGCCTCCTTTCTCCGACGGGCCCTCGTTCTCCGACCCTTGCTTTTGTTAGGTGCGTCTTCTTTCGCCTCCGCACTTTCCTGCCTCCAGTCCCTGAGGACACGACCGACTCACCCGCTTGCTTGTCAGGAGGTTGTATACGCTTACTCATTTTCTCTACACTCGAGGCCCTCAGGCCAAGAATCACCCTGTCCAAGGCTGGGGGGTTCACGGTAGCCAACCTGTGTCCTCTAGGAAACGGGAGGTGAGCCCTCAGAGTGGCCGTTGGGGGCTGTAGGAGGGTCGGCTGCGAGATTTCCGGCACTAGACGCGAGCGCGACGTCGACAGCAAGGATATAGATACAACGCAGAGAGAGGGATGCGAAAGCGCACGTTTTGCTTCGAGCGGGGTCCTGGACGCGGGGTGCTACAAAGGGAAAAAGAGAGTCCTCCGAAAAACCAGGAGCGTGGCTCGGTTGGGCTTCCGGGGCCTGCTGTCAGAAAATGACGACTGTAAGTCACCAAAGTGGAAACCTTCACCAGCGAAGAGGGGCGCAGATCCAAAGCTTGCAAGTGGAGGCGGTTCACTCAGGTAGGAAAACAGTCCCTTTTGAATGCCAGGACATTAGAAAGGAGCAAAGGACCGTCTCGCTTCCCAGATCAGACTCGAACAAAATATTTTGTAAGAGGACAGTCGTGAGGAGACGAATAAGCGAAACTGTTGCTAAGGAATGAAAATACCTCCTCGAACAGGCGACCCAGCTCCCGCCAGACTTGGACAACAAGCACCGCAGAAAGAGCCGCGGCTACCGCCAGAATCACGCGCATCTGCCTGAATTAAATCCCACGTCAATGAGGTTAAAACTTAGCTGAGAGAGCACTTAGGTCTTCAACACACGCCGTTCTGAGAAAGAACAAAAGCGTTGCTCTGCTGGATGTGGGTCAACTCTCTACCCGCAGCAATGAATTTAGGGTTTTGTTTGCGACCCATGCAACACTGTTACCATAACATAAGCGCGCAGTAGTCAACTTCGAAATAACCGCTTGTCGCTCAAGTGGTGAGTGCAAGCAAGAAGCACCGTGATGCATATTGACCCTTGTTGTTTCCGTCAGACTGCACAACGCATGCCAGTTCGTCAAAGCGGAAACTTCGATCGCTAACCGCACAAAGGTAATGAAGCTGATATTAGCTGATATTGGATCGTTGTAGGTCCTTATCAACAATTTCTTCGCCGCTCGAGAGAGCCCAGTGCAGCGAACTCACCATGGTTTCGAGTCTTTGCGGTGCTTTTTTGAGTCATCTCCGAAATTCGAAGAAGTAGAGGAATGCGACCTAGCAGTAGAGGAATCAGACCTAGCATATGCGCTGTTAAATAGGGAGACAAAGTTGGCTCCCAGGTATCCTCGGTTCCGTTTCCCGTCTGTTTCGGATACAGCACGTGCATCCTCAACGTTCCCACCGCGCTGAGGCCGTGGGAAGGAAGGAAAAGGCGTATTGCACTTTTCAACGACCGTCGCACCCTTAGATAATCCCATTTTTGTCAGTGGAGACTTCCCGTCGGCCAATAATTTATCACAATCTCGTGATTCATTGGCCTCACGTACTATTTCACTGCAACCTGTCGTTCAATCGTTCAAATGATGTATGAACCATCGCATCGCATGAAGAAACAAATCACTCGCAGCAGCCTCACACGTATTGCGACAGCCTAATCTCACTCCGACTCTCGCTCTCGTCTCGGTAGAGCTCTATCGGTATTCCTAATTTTCGTATGTATTATTATCGTGTACAGTAACGTCTAACGTATACCATGTTATGACGTTATGACCGAGCGATGCCGAGGAATAGAGGATGCGGATGCCGAATTGCCGCTGCCGCTGCCGCTGCCGATGCCGATGGACATCGTCATGCGATAGTCTGCCGATCTGCACACTCGCACTCGACGATCGTGTTCTATATCTATTCGATGCTGACCGGTCGCGGTCGGGTGACCCCCCGCCCGCCCGCCCGAACTTCCGCGAACATGAACATCCCAATCGAATGCAATGCAACGCAACGTCCCAAGCAGCGGACGGGAGGTGAAAGGTATGAAATTCAGACACATCTACTGACTCAACTCCTGTTGAATGGTCTACGCTTGGGAAACAATTTACTACGGGGAAGCAAGAAGCAATAGGGTTTGGTGTGATATTTTTTAAATTCTCTAGCACGGTCTACCAATAGGAGGCCTAACGTATTGATTATCTTATTGCCCATCGCACTGGTGAGAAGCTTTGCCACAGAGGCACAACTTGCCGTCATCGTAGAAAACTTCCACAGAGTCTTTGTATCGTCATGGCCCCTCCAGAGAAGGTGGTTGTCCACCCGCTTGTGCTTTTATCTATCGTCGATCATTACACTCGAGTCGCTAAAGACACTCGCAAGCGAGTAGTTGGCGTTTTGTTAGGAGAGAAATCGAGCGGTCGAATAGATGTTACCAACAGCTATGCGGTTCCTTTTGAGGAAGACGAGAAAGACCTAACGATCTGGTTTTTGGACCACAGCTACCACGAGAATATGTTCAGGTATACTCTCCAGTAGTGGACTGTAAGTGATTTACTAGGAAAGCTTTTATTTGCAAGCTGGTTGTGGAAGTTATGGCTTCCCTTGCCTGTGCGTACTCGTCGCCCTGTTTTGGCTTACCCCCCCCTGCGCTATCGTGTGCAACACGGTTTTTTTTAATAGGTAAGCTCAGCAAGATGTTGTAGGTTGTAAACGGTCTGACTTTGCAAGTACTCCTGCTTTTTACTTCCCTTCGCAGTATACTGTCGTTTCCCTTCTCACCTTGCACTCAGATCTCCCCTTTTATGACTTTGGCAGTATGTTCAAGAAGATCAACGCCAAAGAGGTTGTCGTTGGCTGGTACAGCACTGGACCCAAGCTCAGGGAGGCTGATCTCGATATTCACGATCTTGTCAGCAATTACAATTCGAACCCTGTCCTCGTGATTGTGGACGTGCAACCAAAGGAACTTGGTATTCCCACTAAGGTGCGAACTGACACTCTCAAAAGAGAAATCAAGGAAACCCCCGTCAAGTTCGTATGATGCTGCCAATATATTCTCATGTGTACACCTCTTGGCAGCAATTTTTATTTTGGGCCAAACCACGCCTCATTTCACGGATTGGGCAAGCTTGCAGCTTTCCAGTTTAACCGTGTTTCATTTTGTTGCCTCAACTTCAGGGTGGTATTTTCTTTTTAACGTAAGCAAGTTCCCGCGGTGCGAGAGGAATGGCTAGCGTCTAACTGCCTGCCCTCTTTTCCTGTAGGCTTATTCCGTCATTGATGAAGTTCGTGAAGACGGCACCCAGAAGAACCAAAAGACCTTTGTACACGTGACCTCTGAGATCGGTGCATATGAAGCAGAGGAAATTGGCGTGGAGCACCTTCTTCGCGATGTGAAAGATGCCAAGATCAGCACGCTTGCAGATAAAGTGCGTGACGCCTCCTACTGCTGACCTGCAGACGCATGAAGCTCTCGCTTGACAATCATCTTGAGCTGTTGTTTAACCTTGTTCAAGCTACAGCTAATCACAGTTTTTTAGAGAATCTTTTTTCTTTTTCTGCAGCTTTGCTTTGCGATATGTACTTTTTCTTCCAACTGAGTCAGCTGTTGTCTTCACCTCGATGGTGTCGCTCGCCTAGGGTGCTTGATAGCTTTGTTCTGTGACACAATACCAACAAAAATCGGCACGCGTGGACGCTCACTTCAACAGACTGTAACGATGTCGTTTGCCAGGCTGGGGACTTAAAACTCTATAGCTCTCGCGCACGCCCTTTTCGGCTGTGCCGCTGTTTTGATAGTCGCAAATTATTCGAACTTTGAAGTGTTGTATCTCGCTTTGCACGCATAGGACTTTCGACCTTCTTATAGACAGACCAAGTACTGGAGCAGACATCGCCCTCGGCATGAATCCACCACCTGATGCCCTGGAGATCTGTGTGAAAGCCTTGCTTGTCGTGTTGTTGATAGAGGGTCTGGGCTCGTATTTCCAGGTTATTAGCAAGGTGGACTCTTTGAAAGGTTTGGAGGAGAGGCTGAAGGAAATCCGCACCTATCTTGATGCTGTTCTCGATGGCCGCCTCCCTATTAATCACGAAATTATGGGTCACTTGCAAGATGTCTTCAACCTGTTGCCGAACCTCAACGTGACTCAACTAGTCAAAGCATTCGCTGTGAAGTCAAACGATATGATGCTTGTTTTGTATCTCTCTTCAGTTATCCGAAGCGTGGTTGCTTTGCACAACCTCATAAACAACAAGGTGCGCGTGCCTTACCCTGAATGGCGCAGTTGGACTTTTCTTGTGTGGCTGAATAAACCGCTTGCAAAAAGGTCGAATATAGTCGGGAATAAAGCTATCACCTGATGATGTTTACACGGAAACCCTTCTTCCACATTGTGCAGGTGCTGAATAAGGAAAGCGAGCGAGCAAAGGATGCAGCTTCCGAAGGCATCTCACCTCCTGCCGAAAAGGAAAAACCCGCCGAGAAGGAAAAAACTGCTGAGAAGGAAAAAAATTAACGGGCCCCTTGTTTACACTGGGAAAGATACTGCACCTCTCATGTCACATTTTGTCTCACGTTCCTTTCAAATATTGTACACATGTTCCCTACGCTGTCCTAAGACGGTTTTTTTGGTTCAAGTCTTGATTGTTGCTTGTCACAAACCGTAGGTTCAGAAATCAACTACACAGCATGTCGTGGAGGAATTGGTTGTTTTGTGTTGCCAACAAGAACTTATCGATCTCGAGGGGAAAATGTGGGTAACTTACAGTATTTTGGGATGTATTTGATTCTTGTTTACTCGAACCCTCTTGTATTAGAGCTACAGTGATCCCTGACCCACAAGTATCTTGCTTACTAGTTTGTTGCAAGTTTTTTTTAAATGAAACATAGGCAATGTCACACTAGCACCTCTTGGAAACTGAAAGGAATTTGAACGTTGTTCATATCCCCATAGCCACTACCAGTAACCCACCATATAGCTCTTCAGTCATATGAAGCGCGCTTGCTCTAAAACCTCCGAAGAATTCGTGATGCGGATCGCTCGCCAGTGTATGTAAGTCCTTCAATCGGATCGCACACTCGGAAATAAATCACAGCAATTAAGTTTCGCGTATTTCTCGTTTTCCCATGACGGAAGTCTGGACACTTTCAAGCATATTTACAGTGTGAACCACGCACAAATTAGAAAGCAACAAAGCTTTCGTTCATAACTGATTTCAAACAGGTAGTAAAAGTGCATTGAAATGTGCCAAGGCCAAGTCTCTTGCCAGCAGTATGCGTGTACACGGCAACCCGCCGATTGTGTGTATTGCATGAGGATCGGGAATGCCTTGCAACTGATGATGAACATTGTTGAAGTACACTTAGAATATGTTTGACAATTAGAACATTATTCCGACTGCTAAGTGTTCGCTTACTTGAGTTTTTAGTAGAATACCTGTAAAAGGGTGTCGAAAAAGCTATAGAATGCAGTATGGTCGGTACTAAGAATGTATCAAACTGTGAAATAGAATACCGAAACGAAGGCCTAAGAGCTAAGGCCCCGCAAAGCCGAATTGTACTACTACCGACTACTAACCCGATCGGTCATCTGTCACCAGTCATAGTCACCGACTCAGAGTCTGTCAGGGGTCATAATCAGTTGTAATGGTCAGAACGGCCTGAGCAGATCTCGGTACACCACCTCAATGAATGAGGATGGTGCCTAGTACAGAGTTAGGATGTTCTTGTTACAACTAGGAAAGCGCTGCCGTGCCGAGAAACAGGCTACCTACCTTACTGATATGAACACTTCCCAAGCGGGCAAGTATAACACACTAGTAAAAAATCTCGCACAAGAACTAAACGATCTGAAATTCGGAAATGCATGCGAACTGCTACCGGGAGGTGGGAGCCAATCTGAATTTTGAGATGTCAAAGGAGTCCATCTCGGTCAATGAAGCCAACACACGAGACTGTCCGGTAGTTTGGCCGCCCGTGCCATTAAGGAACCACGGCAAGATGAGTACACACCACCGGGGCCAGAGCCAATGCCTGAACCAGATCCCGAATAACCAGAACCAATCCCACAATCAGAAATTGCGTAGATGGCATTGAAGTTGAGGAAGAAGATGCGTACAAGCCGAACCAGGGTCAGGTGACTCACCACCAGACCGGAAGGTCTCCAACAACTGATCCATAGTGGCTGGAGCCAAACAGCCAGGTCGCTTCCCGTCAAACGGGCCATCACGGTAGGCACGGTAGGTACTGAGGCTTGCCGCCCTTTAAGCATTTAAAACACTTGGGGACGGCGGGTTTGTCGGCTTGATTCAAGGCAACGGACGGGACGGTGATGGTAAGTCAAAAATATATAGGTATATACTGTGTGTATATATATATATATACTGGCACACCCGGAAAACAGATAGGCAACGAGATAGCCGAACGTCTAAAGTCAGATAGACAAAATAACGGAGGGGGATTTGGGGATCGGAACTGTGACACGGGTGACGAGAGGTGGCACTACAGGTGACCGACCGTCGGGCGGGGGGTGAAATTAGGAGCACCACTGGCACTTCCCTCCTCCCCCCCAGGGGGGAGGCCATCGCATGCCACCACCTCACCCCGAAGGCGGGAGGTGAACTGCAGGACCAGCCGGTACTCCCGGACATGCGGCTAGAGAAATGTAAAGTGCTGGCTCAAGGGGACCTTTCCCAGCCCAACTATATATGCAGATTCATGCGTGGCGTTAGCTGCATTCTATATTTCAACCGTGATCATACACTAGGGTTTTGGTGGATTGCTAGCTTCGGCCGCAGATAAGGCTGCGGCGAACGGAGGAGTGTAAATCGGAGATTCCCGGGGGCGGGGAAACCCTCGTCGTCATCATCGAAGAAGGCGAAAGCGGCAGGCGGTTCATCCTGCGGGTCCAGTGCAGCGCTGTGATCGTGCACCCCCATATCGAGCTCCGTGATGGCCAGAGCGTCAGCCGGGGCAGGGATGGAGAACCGCACGCTCGGAGTTCAATGCAACCGCAGCGGTGGGCGGCGGTTGTGCGGGCGGCGATGGGCGAGTTGAGGCCGGCGCCACAAATTGATGAGAAACGTGTTCGTGCGTGGCTAACGCCTCCTTGCAAACGTAGGGGCAGGCGCCCCGAGCTGTCCACGTGCGTGTCCGCGACAGCCCACATGCGAAAAGACGTGGCGCATGGGAAACCCTTACCCACCCACTTGCGGTAGAGCGACTTGGGGGATTCCGCTGCCCATACCCCATCCGAGGGGGTCGGGGTTTGGTGCTGGGAGCGGAGGGCCATGGCGGTGGGGCCGCCAGGCGGGTCGGGGCGAGGGGTTTGGGTTTTAGCCCGGTACCCGCCGCCGCGCGGTGACGGAGTCGGGCGGGTGGCATGGGCGGAGAGTATGGCCCAGTAGTAAGGGGGCTTTCGTCCCTGTAGGCCACACGGATGCGAAGAGAGAGAAATACGGGCGAAGGTAAATGAAGGCTGACCTGTCCGCGAAGCTCGCGCAGCAGCACCAGGTAAAGCAGAGTGACCTAGGGGGAGTCCTTGGCCGACTCGGACACGAGAACATGGCAGAGGTCGGCCACACGGTCACGGTCAGCGAGCGTAGGCGGGCCGGAGCTTTTGGTGTCGTTCACAAAGACGACGAATCACTGCCACGCAGTTGAGGGGCGGGGCCATTCGTGTGGTCGAGTCTTGTAGCCCTCATCTGTGTTTAAAAACGCACATCGTCGGCGTCTGCGTGGGACCGCCCGCTCCGACCTCGTAGCGGAGTCGCTGAAGTGCAAAACGGCCATCAGCTGATGGGCGGGAACGCGCACACTCGTGATAGATGTAGAGTGCACTGCCACGCGAAGCGCATGGGGGAGACTGCAAAGCGAGTAGCTCGTTGATGGCTCGTTGATGGTGATGTGGTAGAAGAAGTCGTGGGTGCGTTCCAGGTCGAGGATCTTGGACGCCTCGTAGTAATAAGACACGGGGAACAGCACCGTGTGAAAGGCCAGACATCAGGGTGGTGAAGTCGACATCGGCGTTTTCACTGTCCAGAGTGTATGTGACAGGGCGGGTCATACATCTCAGCAGATTGCACTGGTCTACCCAGTGGAGCAGCTCACGATGGAGCTGGGTACGGAAGGGAACCCCAGAACCATTCGTTGACTGCGTTTGCCGGAGACACTGCCAGTAAGTTTGAAGGGTCCTGGAAGCCTGCCATTGCCATGACTTCTGAAGCGCTACGCCGCTGGGAGCGTAAGAGAGGTGGTGGATGGTTTCTTGAAGACGCCACTAGAGCGAAAGAGCCAGTCGTAGCGTCATTCTCATTTCGTTCCCATCAGTGGTGCCTATTTTGGCAATACTTGGGTGCCGAATATAGAGACAGATGATTATCGCGGAATTCCCTACACTGGTCGTCCGAAGAAAGTGACGCCTACGACTAGCGACAATTCTGATGAAGGAGCTGTAGCCTGGAGTAGTGAGAATCTATCAGATACATATGCCGCTGATGACACTGGTGCTGTTGACATTGATGACAAAGCAGACTTTGCCGCGATATAATATAAGGCAGAGACAGTGGCACAGAACTCAGTGGAGGCGAAAGATAACTTGATAACAATACTAGACGGGTGTTTTATCTAGGGTGTTTTATGTAGGGTTTCCTGCCGAACTGAAGAGCTGAACGGGTCGATCGAACGTGACAACGAACTGCAAGTGACACTCACGGTGAGGGGGGACACATCAAGGTATGGTTTACCGGAGGTCGACATTAGCATAAAAATTCCCAAAAGTTTTTATTTGATAAATAGGTTGGCTGAACCTATCTACAGTAAGTCGCGGTCTACAAGAAATTGTATCTACAAGAAACTAGCCGCTAGATTTTGTCACATTACCGTTGAGTTGTTATGAAAATGTTGTCTTAAATATGGAAAATTAATTAAGCGACTAGCGCTACCGAAAATCAGGGTAGAAGTCTTCCAAAAGTCTTTACGGCCCGTAAACTATATTTCCGCTGGCCCGCTTTCGGCCAAAACGGTCAAGGAAGGAAAATGCCCGCCGCAGGCGCGAAATTTTGAAATTAAGTATGGGGGTTTGATAAAAAGTGGCATACAATGCCTATATTTTTGGCCGAAGTTTGGCCGGCTCATATTTTTGTGCGGCCCGGGGGCGAAAGCCCCTTCGGCCCGCTTTCGGCCCGGAGCGAGCTACTGCGGCCCCGGGCCGGCCCGCCACGGTAAGACTTCTACCCTGCCGAAAATTTACCTTTTTCTTATAGACCGCGCCTTACTGTAATCATATTATGCACTTCGGGGAGTCAAGTGGTTAAGGCATGAAGAAGTTATGGTCGATACCGTTCCGCGATCTCCGACCCATGCTTAACCATATTTAAGCACCAACTAACAACACATATATCTCGAGATCTAGATCTGGGAATTTTTATTTTTAAATTGGAGGCGGCGACTGCGGCGGAGTTCTGGATGACCGACTCCGAGACCAAGTGCGGTCTAAACGGGTGAGCTCAACCAATGCCAACGCGAGGCCAAAGCCGCAAGCTGCGTGGCACCGCCAGAGATATCGTGTCGATGCAGGTCGGGCGAGAGGGTCTGGGGCGAAAAGTGCAGTGAGTGCGCGAAATAAACGCCCTGCACTCTGCCAACGTGACGATTAGGTGGCGGCCAAGGCGGGATGCGCCAGGCGAACGAAAGTAAAGAATGCGGAAAGGCGAGGTCGTAGAAGCCAAGGCACTCGCTGTCGTTGATGGCGAAAATGTCGGAAAGGGGTTTGGTGCCTGGTGCACAAGCACCGCCAGACGCACCACCAGGGCGTAGCCAGGGGTAAAATGTCGATGTCGAAGTAGTCGCAGTGCGCAAGTAACTGCGGTCATGCGCGCAATCTGACGCGCTGAAGCCATGCCCTTGCAACTGTAAAATCTGAAAGGTATTGAGTTTGGGTTTTGCGAGATAAAACGTAACTTTTTGTAAAATTGACAATTTCCGGTGATGAGAAAGTCAAATTGGGGCATAATTCGACGAGGAACGAAAATGTCGGTCACGTCAAAAACGTCGTCGCATGTGGTAAGCCAGTTTCGCTGCAGAAGCAGCGCTGCTAAGCAGAGGTCAAAGCACTTGGAATAGTTGTTTAAGAATTGTTGTAGTTGAAGAATGTTGTAAAAAGGGAGGTGCCGCGAAGACTAAAAGAAACCGCCAATCTATTTGGGCCAAGGTAACGTTCGGCAAGACGGTAATCAAGTTGGGCTACATCTGGAAAACTGGAAACCATTCGGATCGCGAAATCGCCTGTTCTGGTAGATATACAGTTCGGCGGTAATATATGACCACTTCCGCGACTCAGATGGGATGGATTGACTGTTTTTTGTACCCACCCATATGGAGCACGATTCCTATAGTTTAGCATTTTGGCGAACCATTTTTCATGTTGAGAATTCGATATTTGATGTCCCCGTGTGTCCATTGTGTGGGATTTTAAGCTTAATCTGGAATTTTAGATAGAAAATCGAGTAAAATGCTCGATATATGCAATTTCAGGGATTTGGACCATTGCAAAATTACGAATCTAACACCATAATGGGGCGCATTGACGACATTTTCCCGTTCCATAAACTAAACAAATGCGATTGCACTTTTTACCGCAAGTTTACCGCAACTCTCACGATATCCACAAAATTCCCAGTACAAATCCATCCTAACTGAGTCGTGGAAGTGGTCATATATCTAACTAGAGAGATAAACCCTGAGTTGAGGGTTACGATATCAGAACGGTAAAGTGTGTCTTGATAAAGAAAGAGATAGCATAAATACCTAACGGGTGTTTCCCGTCTACTGGTGGCTACTGCCCCGCAGTCCTTGTGGTAGGACCAAATCGACGATTTGGTCCTACCACGAGGACCATTGTTCCGATAATTTAATTGGCCATCTCCCGTGATTTGTGGTGTCTAACCAATGAAAGGTGGTATATATAGGTCCTATATTAATTTATTTGAACGCTGGTTTGGCCTATATCCATCCCATATATCCATGACGGACGCATTTCAAACCTCTACACTCGATTTTTTCAAAACGGATTTTTTTGGAACATTCAAAATGTGGCAAATTAGTGACTCATCTTCAATAATATTTTACCAATCATATATCAACACTACACCTGCGCGGATACCATCAAATTGAACCTATACATATGTCCCAATCATATTTGGGCGGTAGGCCCGGTTGGAATGCATATATTGGCTCGTTGGCTCGTTGGCTCGTTGGCTTCCCCTCTAATATATTGGCTCGTTGGTTTCCCCCCTAAAACAGTGGTCACGCGAGCTGACCGGCCAGCCATCATACTTGCTTGCTAGAGGGCATATATCGCAAGGTTGGTGTGTGCGGCACATTAAATCTTCAAGTATATGTGTATTGCGAATTTCTGAAAGTCTAACATCATCCAAATATCTTATTTTTCGACTGGCGTGTACATTTTAAAATGGATGAATGCCAATTTCTAAAGTCCGAAATTCACTAAATTCGGAATTTGCATTGTGTTGAACATGCGCCATGCTGAAATAGAGCGGAAATGATGATGAGGGTGCGAAGTAACCGATTCAGTTATCTTATTTGGTCATAAACTCAAGATGTATAACCATGAGCATCACCGTGAGCCCCCCATGTGACTCCTAATACTCAAAATAACGGTGGTCCTTGTGGTAGGACCACCATTTTCTTCAAGCTTTTGGTGAAATTACACCCCTAAAGCGTGTCGTTCAACCACACACCTAAAGTCTCATGGGGGCCGCCGCTATAAGAAATAAAATTCATTTAACTCATAAATATCATGTGCAAATGTTGCCTGTGCCTCAAATAGTCGATTTAGTGATCGAAACCGCAATTGCCCATTGGTCCTTGTGGCAGGACCATGAATTTGGGTAGTAGCCACTGGTGACGGTCACCCAGCCTACTATAGGAAGTGACATGTGACAGTTTCGGGTGTCGCAGTGTCAAATCCAGCACACCACCTAGGGTGGTGACCGGGGCTAGTAGTGAAACGAAGCAACAAACTCCCTACTTAACTTCAGGAGGAAACTGTAGCACAGCTGGGGGCCTGTACTCTTGGTCAGGGCGTTCCCAGCTCACAGCAAAGATCGTCAGATACAGCTGTTAAGTGCTAAAACCCTAAACACAGCTCAAATTCAGAGAGCTCTTCCGCACATCTAGAAAGCCAGTCACTAGCTAATCTCTAGGCAGGCACGGTGGATAAAATCTTCAGCCACTAGAGGTCCCCGGAACTGGTCGGCCAGCCCGGAGCAGTGTGAGGGTGCGGTAGTTGCCGGCTTCCTGGGCCGGTGGTAAATCATGCGTAGACGAAATTGAGGAATCCTCGATCACAGCCGCGGAGTCTCCAGAGCTCGGCGCCTCGTCCTCGGACGAGTACGGCGGTGGCGAGTAAGGTGGTGAAGAGGGAAGAGGTGGATCGGGATCCACGAGCTCCGGCGGCAGCGGGAGAAAGCCGTGGGAGCGGAATCCCTGCCGTAGCGCCCGATACCGCGCCTGTCTACGCGGCGGAATAGCATCCGGCCTCGCACCATCCACCGCGTCGCCAAGATCGCCATGAAACAGCGCAGGCGGCGAAGTTCCCGCAGTTGGGACTGTCGAGGCAGCCCACGCAGCACCACCGACCGGTGGAGCCGCGCATGCGCGCGCATCGGCACCACCGACACCGGTAACGGTGTGCGGCGCGGCGGTAGCACAAATCATGAGAAACGCACACATCAAAGATGAGGTGAGCAAAGACCCTCCAAAGCCCGGAATGCCCCTCCCACAGTCGTACCGTGGCTGCGGCAGCGCAACCGAGGCATCCTCGTCGTCGTCGTCGCTCGCGATGTAGGTTGCGGGCTCGTAGCCCATCACGCCCTCCGTCGCCCCGACCGCGGAGAGCAAGTTCATGCTCACGGGCGGCTCGTCGGGCGCCCCCAACGCAATCCCCGTGCTCTCAATGAAGTCGGCAAAGGTGCGGGTGACGGGAGGGCAAAAGGGGTTAGGCGGACCGGTCCACTCCTCGTCGGATCCAACCGACGCGGGTGGGGAGTGCGCGGCCGGCTCCGACACCACCGGCGTGTCGGCGGTGAAAGTGTTGACGCTGAATGTTATTGACGCCCCAGCCGTGCGCGCCAGCTCCGAGAACTCAGTGACGGCGGACACGAGGGCCTCACCGTCCTCCTCGCAGAACGAGCACGCGGAGAGGTCGGCGAAGATGTCCGGCTTCCCGCCCGCGAGCATGCAAAGGGCGTCAAACTCTTCGGCGTTGTCATGGTCAATGGCATGCTGAAACTTCGCGGCCAACACCGAGTTCTCGGCCTCCTCAGCGAAAGCGTAGGCCGAGAGCCCTGTACGGTCCCCGTTCGGGCAGTCCCGATGCCAATGCCGCGCCTTGCCCTTCGCGCACACCTGGTTTTGGCAGTACGGAACGGTCGCACCGGTGTCGCGATGGAATGCCACCTTCTTGGAGATTGATTGACAGAGACCAATTGCCTCCCTTGGCGAGGGGCGTGGCCGCGAAGCGGGTCCTGACCCATCGGTCCGGCTTGTCCGCGCGGGGAGTGTACCCGCGCGTGGACGGCTCGGACCGGTCGGGTGCGACAAATGCGGCCAACTGCCGCTTCAAGTCGAGGACCATCGTCCGCAAATCCGCGAGCTCACCGGGTCCATCGTAGTCACCGGTGGCCCCCTCCATGAAATGCGTGCCGTAAGAATACCGAAGCGCGGACGCCGTGGCGGTGCCCGCCCGCACGTGTTCGGAGTAGCAATGTAGCATTCACGCACCCATTGTTGAATCGTGAGGAGGTCGTGAGCGGCTCGTTGATCGTGGAGAAGCAACCGGGACACCACCGGTTGGTAGAAGGCGGTGTCGAGAGCCTTGATGAACAGCCGGCCTTCACGTCCTCGTCCAGGAGTGTGGCCCGCGTCCTCGCAGCCTTCAGAGCGGCGTTGAAGTCCCCGATCTTGTCATGCGGGTCCACGCCCGCAGAGATGCGGATGCCCAACATGTCTGCCTGTCCCTGAAAGGGGTCACCCGCCGGGATCATGCGGCGTGCAAACTCAAGTAGCACGCGCTTACCGTCGCTCGGGAAGCTGGAGTGCGAGGAGTCCATCCAGTCCGCCGCGGGTGACGAGGGGTCAACCATCAGCTCGAGCGCGGAGAACAACAAGCTGTTGGCCTCCACGCGGACGGGCAGGGTAGCATCGTCCAGCAGGAAAAGGGGCGCAAAGCCGATGTCCTCCGTGACAAATGCCGTCTGCAGTGCAGAGACCATCCTTGCGAAGAGCGCGGACGCGTGGCATTCAGTCCCGGAAAATCGCCCGTTCTTGTCCTCGAACAACTTCTGACGAACGGACTTGGACACTTTCATGTCGAAGTGCTCCCTCTGAAGGGTACGCACCGAGGCCAGGAATGCAGCTCCTGCCGAATTGGCGGCCGGCTGTGCTGCCGGCGGTGTGGCTGGAGTGTTCGCGTGTCTCGCAGCCTCCGAATCAAAAATCGTGGATAACGCGCGTCGGCGATGCGCCATGCTAGCGGTGGCCCGAGTGGAAGCAACCATGACGAAAAGGACTGAAGGGGCGGAGTGAGGCAACGAAACGTGAGAAATGCGGCAGTCGTGGGCGGCCAAGAAACGCGCGGGTCGCCGATACAGCAGCCGTGAGAGATCAAATATTTCCGGGAAGTCGTGTGGAGTAGGCGGCCGATACGCAACGGTATGGAACCCAACCAGAAAACGCAAACCAGTCCAACGTTAAATCCCGTAGAAAGATCGTCCTCCAAGCGCTGCGGCGTGCCGTAAATCAACCCATCAAATTTAGGCCATACCCGTGACTGCCGGCACTCTCACGCGCGGAGCGCCTCACTCCATCCCAGGCGTCCGAGCTTAGCCACTCACAGTGGCAATCCCGCAGTGGCTAAATAAAGCGCAAGTGGGGCCAAACCTGGTAGATATACAGTTCGGCGGTAATATATATCTAACTAGAGAGATAAACCCTGAGTTGAGGGTTACGATATCAGAACGGTAAAGTGTGTCTTGATAAAGAAAGAGATAACATAAATACCTAACGGGTGTTTCCCGTCTACTGGTGACAGTCACTCAGCCTACTATAGGAAGTGACACGTGACAGTTTCGGGTGTCACAGTGTCAAATCCAGCATGTTCAGCATTCTACCCTGAAGCTGAGCGTTCGCGTTCTGCATGTGACAGTGCGTGATTTGTGTTCAAACATGTTACATGGATGGAGCGCACGTGACAAAGAAATCGGCACACAACAATGGCATGTTCAACGAAGTCGGCACGCATGCTGGCGATCGATAGCGGTTCCGAGTGTAAAAGTTGCATACTTGGAGATGGGAACACGCGGTGGAAACTGCCAACTTTCACCCTACGCCAGGCGTGTCATAACAGGGGAAAACGGGGATACACTCGCTGTGAAAACGTAACGTTCCCAGCGTTTAAAGGTTAGTATTTGTTTGGTTTCTATCGGTTGTGCGTAAATAAGTTCGACGACAACATCTTAGCCTCAGCCATCAGCAGAAGAAGGTGCTGTTCTGTTTTCACGTGAAGGTCCGCAGCGCACGTGTGTGCCCAACACGCAGGATCCGGCTTACTGTAGTTATGGATAGTGACAGTATTTTTCGAACTATGTGCGCTAATGTGCGCCCAATTTAGTTTTGAATTTCAGTTGCGAAACCGAACTTTCGACGCCCATAGAGTGATTACGAAACCGGTCAACTTAGAGCAAGGGTTTATCTGTGAAGTCAAGTTATGTTAGGGACTCTGTAGGTTTTCCATTAGGGGGTGAATGCGACCCTTTTTGCCATTGCGCATCTTGAATGATGCAAGTGTGCAAGCGGGCAAGGTAGCTCAGGGTGTCTTGGTAAACACAGCGTCGGTGTGCGTAAGATGAAGTGCCACAAAACGTGGGGACGTGATTTCCTTTTTGTGTCTAGCGTATGATGGCGCCAGCAGGTGGCTGAATTGGACTTTTATTTAAATTTGGGTAACAACTGGGGTTTTTCCTCGTTTAGTAGATGGCCGTGGGGTGCCCTGTATGATTGTGCTCGTTTCGTGGAGGGTGCTGTTCAACAGTTGAACCCCGCGCGTGCGGAAAGAAATTACGAAGTCCAAATTTTAGAAAGCCACAAACACGCCACAAGAAGTATTTATGCGGCTTGTATTGCTAGTAAAAACAGAGTGCGAAGCGTTAGGCACCCGCACGAAGAAGAAAATGCGTGCTGTGCAGGCGGCCCACATTCAGAATGTGGGCCGGTCCCCAGCCCCCTTTGAATTCCCACACACTCATAATATGCTGCAAGCACGCGATAGAAAAAGACCAACACAATGCGGTTGTGGGTACTGTGGGTATTGTTGGGTTATATACGTGGGAATGTATATGTACCACCATCGATTATATAACTCGCGCGTTCGTCCATCGTTCCCATACAAGGAATAATCCACAAACGATAACGTAACCACAACGTTCCAAGCGCGATGCTGTAGTGCGAACGTTCTTTGATCGATAATGTAGGGGGCACGTTCTAAGATCGACGCTGTACTTGGGACGTTCCACCGGGATCGACACTGTACTCGGCACGTTCCAAGATCGAAAATGTACTTGGAACGTCCCAAGATCGACACCGTATTAGCTACGTTCCAAGATCGATCATGTTCCTTGACCTGAAAGCAGATCGATCCCGTAAGAAACTTGGGTCGCGGGATCGATCCCGTCGGGGGACGCAAAAATATCATAGCATCACCATTTTGTAACTATCCCCATGACATTCTGTAGCTCCGGTACGTTTTTGTAGCTATCGCCGAATTGGCCAAGAAAATCCTCAGGAAATTCCCGGATTTCCTTCGTTCCCTTATAGGAGAATCGGGAAAATTCTGCAGAAATCTTCCACCGCCCTCACGCAGAACCAAGTGTTCCAGCCTGCACAAGGCTGTATCACCACACTGCGCCCTCAGACTTTTGTAGCCACGCCACCCAACGCATCCTACGGTTCGGTGACAGTCCAGGTCGGACAGATTTAAGATTTTACGATTTTCAGGAAAAACAGATTCTTTCGCTTATGAAATCTTCGTCCATCGTAACATTCACTCTTACACCGACTGTATGTCGACCTTTCGACCGCCCGATCGAAACATTGACCGGGCGACTGACTGGCAGACCGTTCGATCACTAGTCACAACTAGCATATTCGATCGGATATTTACGCATCGCGTGATTCAAGACCATCTCGCCACTCCTATCGGGAGACACGACACAAATTGATATGATACCATCCCGGTCGGCAACGTCTTCATTCTTCTTCAAGCTCTCATCTTGCGCCTACCTGCTGTCTCAGCGGTTTGTATTTTTGTTTGACTAGCGATTTTTGCGCGCTACTTTTTTAGAGGGTTTAATTTTTCCGGGAGCAAATTTTAACGATTTCCGGTACAAACGATGACTCCTCGATTCCAGCGCGGATTCCCGGAACAATCGATGCGTGACATGGGCGCATCGCAAATTAATTGTTCCAGCGAGGTACAATCATCAAGCAGGCGGGTAACTATTGCGCTCGTTGTAAAAACGGAGGCATTCGGAAATCAGTTAGAAACTCCGGCGGTCGGCTATGCATGGTGCCGCTGTTCGTCGTAGAACGAAGAACCCGTACAGTATTGCAGCGGCTGCGTTTGGTGTTATTGAACCTGGAAATGGAACCTCCCTTACCACCCTTACGAGGAGGACCAGACAGCGCACCACTGGGGGTGGGCGGCAGCGTCGTCGTCACAGCGCTCGTCGTGACGGACAAGGTGAAGCTTAGGGACGTCACGAGCGAGAACCTCTAACTCAAACTCAAGTGGAGACCCAGACAGTTACAAACACGGGAACGGAGAGAACGAACGGGCCTGCTGTCACGCAGGATATTCAACCGACGGAGGAGGAACGCTTGCTTTCGGAAGAGTTTGTATTTTGTGATGCCGTTGCATCGGGAGAGGGGGCGAACGACGACGCTGATAACGATGAAGACGCCGATTAGATGGAAAGCGTTCGTGGGAATACCCGCAAAAATGCGCTACTGTGGAGAGAGGTTGGGGGCAGATATGGAGAACGCGGCGTTTCTTGCAGAGCTCAGCGCTAAAGATGCTTGTGGTAACCGGATAAGGGGGGAAGCAGTATGTCGGCAAGACATACTCATATACAGAAATGCGTCGCGGCATGCGAGCGCATGGCTGCTCTGAGTGTGAAGTTACCGCAGGTGGGAATACGCAACGCACAGTTTCTGACGAAGCAGGTTGCTTGGTATATATTGATTAGTGTTTCAGACTGTGTTTCGTTCCTGCAACTTGCGGTCGCCGATTAGTTAGTATAGTATATCCGGCGCATGGTTGATTATCAATTAGTATAGTATATATAAGAAGCAACTTAGATACGCATTTTGCGCAGGCCGGCGAGCACAACCATCAGCAGAAGGGGATTCATATCGGTCAAAAAACTCGTCCGTCCGTCCGTCCAAAAGCTCGTCCGTCCAAGACTTGGACGGACCAACTTTGGACGGACGGACGGACGGACCAAACAAACAAAGACGATCAAACAGGGCTCCCATACTTAAACCCATGATACTTAAGGTATGTAACGCGACCTCGATGACGACGCGCACGTTTTCCAATACTCAAGTTTTTTTTTGTCATACTTAAGAAATATATACCAGTTTCGTGGGTTTAAACAGATACCCCCCTCAGAACCGTGTACGGTAGGTTTGACAATCGTGCACGATTGTCATAACCGTGTAACGTGCACAGTCTCCAATTCCAAGATGATTGTTGCCTACATTCTTTTTAACGTACACACACCCACGCACACGCACATACCACACGCGCCATATAAAGCTTGCTTTCACGGCAATCATTACATTTTTCATGTTAGCTCCCAATCGACCCACCTCCTACCTACGCGCAAAGAAGAATGCCCACTCGGCTGCATAGTCCACACTCGCACACAGTAGTTGACAAAAAGCACATACTATTTCAGCTTGTTCTCCCGTTCATTCGGGCCAGGTACACCAGGCGAGTACAAGAGGGATTGCCACATGCCAGATCTTCTCTGACTTCCAACCAACTTGAACAACTTCATCGACAAAGCGAAAAACAATTTTACCGTGATATTGCTTTTTTACCTGCCCGACCAAGTATGTACACAGGTGTCGTTTGTGATGCAACATACGAAATGACGGACGTGCCCGAGGGTGCCTTGATTAGTGATCCAACAGACGGCATGCCGGACGAGGACGACGTGCCGGATTCTGCCTAATAAGGCGTAAATTATGGAAAAGTACGAAATGTCTTGCTTAGACTTCACAGACAAATAAGTCCCCCCCCCCTCTGGACAGTTTTGACAATCGTGCACGATTGTCAGAACTGTGTCGGATGTCACTCTAAGATGCATTGTTATTTGAGTAGTTTGACAATGTCTTGTAATCATTTGTTTTTGCATTTAAAACCTCGCTTGCGATTACAACATGCATTACACCTCCAATATGAATACTCGTCATTTCATTGAAGACGCACTTGTTAAGCTTGAACGTTTGATGCACATCCATTACGAAAAATACCGTGTGTGCCAATCCTGGACTTGGTTTCTATCTCGTGAGGAAGTGTTCATGGATCATACGATGCTTCATAGGCATGGCCCCTCTTATGCTAAGTGGAGGTTCATCCGCGCAACGCGGGAGATGCGTGGTATTTTGAACTACTGGATGCGCATCTGTATGCTACTACTCAAACTCAACGCGTCGGTGGCGCACTTACCCCAGTGATAATGGCGGTTCCCACGGACTACATTCCCGACATGATGGAATTTCAGTCTGAACGTGATGAGACCACCACGACGTGCAATTGCCGAGTTGGTTAGAAAATATATACGTTTGTGTTACGTTTGTGTTAAATGTGCAAGTTCACATTACTGTGACTAGGGAAAACATATTTTCACACATTGCGAGAACGCGCCGAGTTGGAATTCGCTTCAATCGACAATTTTAAGAATATATGTGCTGATATCACTCGTCGTAGCGTCATTAATCCTTCCATTTTGGCCGAGAAGGGCAGTTTCGGGTATCTCGCTTTTTGTGGCATTGGCTCAAGACAGGCCATTGGGTCTGGAGCGCCAGACCCTTGGGTCTGGAGGTCTCAGTTTGAATCTGAGATGCCACACGCTCAAGATGCGCTTTCTCCACCCTTTATGCGCAGCTTGCAAGCCTAATCCGCTGCATTTTAAAAGGTGCCAGGAGCCCTTATGGTTATTTAGGTTATGAACATAACGTCGACCTTCAACATTTGTTATGATGATAGTTTTCTCATGATGATAGTTTTCACACGTTGTTAAGGAGCACAGCTAATTCCTGCAGATCAACGCGCCCTCTTTATTTCAAAAGGGCGGAGCACTCTGGAGGAATTACTGACGCGCCCAACGGCGTTTTTTGCCTTGGAACACTTGTAAATGTGCCTGGAGCACAGCTAATTCCTGCAGAACGACGCGCCTTCTTTATTTCAAAAGGGTGGAGCACTCTCGAGGTATTACTGACGCGCATAGCGGTTGAGGCGCCTTGACGACCACTTGTAATTTTATTTTAACCTTATTTATTTACTTGTACTGTATCCTTGACCACTCAGAGGGAATTTATGTGCCCTTTGTGTAGGGTGGTTGGTGGCGAGGTGGAGATGAGACTGCAACGAAAGAGAGAGAGAGAGAGATCGTGGACAAGGTAGGCGCAACGCTTTTTACATGGGTTACCTGTGCCGGTTCACTAGCGCATGCAACCACATCACACGCCTCTTGCCTCGAGGAATTGAACTTTATTTGCACACATAATTCACTTGACCCGACAAGCATCCTTCCTTGTTAACTTGAAGCATCCTGTTAAAGCCTCGCCTGCCTACCGTCCCTCTTAATACTTTCGTAGAACGGACTCACCTGTGTACCTTATTATCACTAACAAACAGCTCCCGCCCCCTGCCCGATAACGCTGTTAATACAAGTCATAGTATCAGTTTTTAAGTCCTTTCATGTTTATCCTTGAAGCGTTTTAAACATAACATTTTTAGTTTGTATACTCCGTGTCCTCCCGGTCAAGGTCTTGAAGTATGGATATTGGGGCGTGAATAAGGTTTGCTTGTACATCAAGCACACATAATCAATCCGCTCTTCCACTATTTTCATATCTCTGTCTTCATTCATAATGTGCGTACCTTGTCATTCTGCAAAATATCGATGGAACCACCTTAGCATAGCGTAAGCTGGCTTCCTGAGTTCACCAAACATATATCTATTAGGTGCATCCCGCCGGTCGGGATATGCTAATAATAGCGAACTCAGCAGATGATTGCAACTGCGAACCCAAACTAACCGGATTCTTGCGTTTGATATTTGAAAATGGCGGGTCTTATGAGCTGAGATCGCACGTCTGGTCAGAACACAAATGGATAAGTATTGCGAAAGTTACGACACTATCTGTGAGGTAACGCGCGCTTTTTGTTGAGAGAATGCATTTTCATCAAAAGGGGATTATTTATTTCATCAATATGCAACACGCCATATGAATATGCCTTGCATAGACCACGGCGGCTGGCGGTGGGCAAGGTTCCCCAATCGGGGGCACGCGTTTAGGGCCTACACGTGATACTGTGTTTTATTTCGACGGTTCGGTTCCGCTTAAGTATGGTGATACCTTATAATATGCTTAAGTATGGTGAGACCACATAATTGGTGCGAAATTGCGCAACCGATATGACAATGCGGTATGGACGGCCTAAGGGAGAACAACTTTATCAACGTGTGCGTGTGCCTTGCTAACTTTTATCGGTTTCTTGCCAACCGGGCGCTTTTAGGGCCTAAAAGCGCCCACTGGGCCAGTACTTCGCCTAGGCTAAGCTGGGGTTCGTGAATCTGCCGGCCGCACCGCGCGGTATGACAGCAACATCGACATGAGAATGTGATGGCACGTCCATGACCATGACCTGACCTGACAGGTGCGGCGGCACTCATGATGGCCCTCCACGGCTTCCAAATTACCGTGCATGCTACCTTGGCATTTCTGTTGCATAGAAAATGCAGTGGGAGCACACATCACAAAGAGTAAATAATCTCTTGCTCATTCTTCGTAAATTCTTCATTCAAACTAAGGTTTCACTGTTTATCTATGCTATACATGATACGCCCACCGCTTCTGCTTTCCTCTCTTCCCAATAAAGAAACACTGCAATTCCTGTATGTTGATCACAGTCACCAGTATGTTTCTGGATTCTCGCCCAGAGATTTCGAGCTCAGCGTTACCACATGCAGATGGTGGGTGGGCGCGCAGCTCATGCTCGGAGTGCGCAGTTCCCCGGAGCCACAAGCAACAATCAACCCGCTGCCGGGATTGCCATCGTTTGTGCCCAGGATGTCGTTGGCATCTAAATCATCATTTTGCAAAGCTGAAGATGAATTCTTCCCTGAATGGTCAACTGCCAAGACTGATAGAGCAGCATCCTTTCGATGCTCGGTTAAAAAAAGCACTGAAGTAGCTTGGGCAATGAGGTTTTGAGTCTCTAGGTGTCTTCTGCATCAAATGTCGGATTCGATATGTAGAAGTTTCCACCCAAACGATTCTTTGGTGTTCCATCCTTCACGTTCTCGTCTAAACACTGAATCTGCATGCAGGCCACCAAGGGGATCAGCAGACCCCAACTAGCATGCTCTGCACTTTGGCCAGAAACATCGTGCAGTATCAAGAAAAGGAAATATAGCATACATCTCATGGATGTCTCACGATTTGGTGAGCCTGGCCAATCGTGACGAGGAGCCGCTCGGACTGAATGCTTAAATTGATTTGGTTGGTGGGTTGTGGCGAGCCATTCAAGATATGACCATGAATCTGTGCAGCATGCGCCTCTATCTGTGCACCATGCGCCTCTATCTGTGCAGCCAGCTGCGCAGTTGGACACTAAAAGGGGCGGCCGGATCTCTGCCGGTGCAGCGGGCCTACATTGAGTGCACTCACCGTAACAGGGGGGTCTGCGAGATCCCCGGCACTCTTATCACCGGTGAGCCTCTCTGCCTCGGAGGAATCATCGGCAATCTGGACTTGGAGACTCTGGGCTGGCGGCGGCGGGGCAGGGGCAACTTTCGGTGGTGGCTGGGCTTGGCCACTGGTGGAGGCTGCCTTCACGGCAGAGGGCGCTACGCATTGGCCATTTGCCTGAGCAGCCCCCATCGGAGCCCCCCTCGGAGCCCTCAGAAGGTCGCTCGGATCGCCAAAACTGAGCGCTCGTGACTACGCACTCGCCACGTCGTTCCTGCGGCTGTGGATTTGGCCAACGCGGAATCGATGCAGCGGCTTTGCATGCGGTCGCCTTCAGCCTCTTGAGGAATTCCAGCGGCGCTCCAAGCTTTTCAGCCCACATCACCCACACTGGAACGGCGTTCGTATGGGCGACGCGCCTTGTGCGCCCCAGCGGCCCTCAGCAGCGCTGCAGAGGCGGCTGCGTGGATGGCCGCGGTGTGTCTTCAGAGTCCTTAAGCGCAGTTTGTGGGGCAAAGGGGGATCATACCCCGGCGTCGGGGTCATGTCTTGCCTCAATTTCCGCCACAAGCTGGCGAGCCGTCCGGGTAGTTTTATCCGAGGTCAGCAAGTCTCCGTCCCGTTTCGAAGCTGCATGTTCCCACCTTACTACCTGCGTGGCCGGAAACTCCACCCTACCTCACAGCCTCGCATGCGATAGTGTAATCAATAAGTGTTTGTCCGAAGCTCGCATGGGTAGCAAGTGACAGCAGCAGTGGGGGCCCGGGTCCTTGTTTCGCAGTTTGAGGGGGCTCTCCGCACTCTACGCCGTAGGTCTCATACGTCCCTTTCGTCAACGGAGGTTAAGCGCTGACCTTCTCCTCACGTATGAGCTGAGGCGAGGGAGGCCCAAATGGCTGATCCAGTCATTCGTCACGGAAGTCAGGTGAGCCAGTCAAAAGGGGGTGGGGGAGCTCACCGCCTGCGACAGGCAGCTGAGCATAGCCCGCTGCACCCCAGCCCTGGACTGCGCCGCTGCCACCGCATCCTGGGCTGCTACCATCCGGGCCCTCCATCGCTCGGAGGTCTGTTCAATCGACGGCTCTCCCTCACTTGTCAATTGCTCATCTGACACACACTCCGCCCATTCCGCCAGGCTGGCGGAGCGGTCTCTCTGAAACACATCGAAGCTGAGCAATGCCCGCGCCTCCCGGCCCCCTAGCAGCTGCCCTTCCTTCGTCTCTGCGCCCCCCACCATCGGGTTCATGATGTACAACGACCGCTTCGCCTCTGTCACGAGTCGCTCCAGCTCGGCACGCCGTGCCTCCAGCTCGTCCACCTGCGCCGCCCCGCCGCAAGGCGCATCAAGTCAGCAACGTGGACTGAAGTCCATGCTCCGACTAAGGGGCGTCCGCGCTGACATCGCGCCCCGAACGAGCGCCTGCCCGCTTTTGACTTAGTCGTGTACAACAACAGAAGCCCTGGCTTTGGCTAGGTGGTGTGCGCCACGTCGTTCAACAGTGTGCGCCACCTCATTCGACCGTGTGCGCCACCTCATTCGATACCGTGCTCTGCCCTGTGTACGGCAACTTCCTAGACGAGACTGAAATGTTTGAATCTCGACCCAGTTGTTACGTGCGCTTGCCTGCCCTGCTTTGGCATGAGGAATGACGCAGGACGGCACGGAGGTGCGCCTCCAGTCGCTCCGCTACCGGCGGTGGACAAAAGGTGCGTACACGCCACGTGGCAGGCGCATCCAGCTTCTGGCTCCGGCATCCCACGGGCTCCTGGAGCTGCGCCCACCTGTGCTGCTGCGCTGCCACTCGTCACCCGGCTGGATGACACCTCTGTCGTTGCATCGCCGTGGCGCAGCTGCTGCTGGACGTTCTTGAAGCGGCGGGTGGCGCGCGCCAGCTGGCACTCCACCGCCGTGAGCTCCACCTGGCATGCGGCATCTGGCGTGTTGCCGTTTGGCAGCGGCATATCCGGGCACGCGACCCTCTTGCCCCTTCGCGGGTTGGACTGTGGGAGTGCGGCGGCCGTGCGTGCTGTGGCGTGCGCGTGCTGCATCACGAGCATCAAGACCTGCCCCCTCCCTCCCTCCCTCCCTCCATCAGCGTCGACGGCATGCGCTGCCTGTGAGGGCCATCCAGCCGCAAAACGAGATGTGCTGCAGCGAGACCTACAACACGTGTAACCAGAGGGTTGGAGAGTATCGAAGGGTATCAAAGGGTAATGGAGGGACGACACAAGCATGGAGCTGATGGCATGGCACGGTAGAGGCGGCTTGAGGTGAGGAGGTAGACACCGAGTGGTGGTCATAGAGGGGGAGAGCACGTATCGAGCATGAGAGGGATGAGAGGGATGAGAGGGAGGTTGGGTGGGGGTAAGCGATGCTGTGCGTGGAGGTAAAGGGGGTCATAGGGGTGGAGGTGGAGTCGGGATGGCAGGCATGGAGGTAGAGGGGGTCATAGAGGTGGAGTTGGAGTCGGGATGGCAGGCATGGAGGTAGAGGGGGTCATAGGGGTGGGCGGAGACGGGATGGCAGGCATGGAGGTAGAGGGGGTCATAGAGGTGGAGGCGGAGACGAGATGGTGGGCATGGAGGTAGAGGGGGTCATAAGGGTGGAGGCAGAGACGGGATGGCGGGCAAGCAGGATTTTGGCACAAAGGGGAGAGCATGATGGACGTGGGGAGTGAGGAGGTGGCAGACCCTGACGCGGAGATGAAGGTGAAGCTTGCAGAGGGCGAGGCTGCAGGGGGGTGCCGGGGGGAGAGGCCGTGGCTGTGGGAATGGGCCCAAAGGAGGGGAGGCTGCGGCGGGCGCGGCTGAAGACGAAGGGAGTGGCGGACCTGGAGATGCACCATCAGAGCCCGGGCGTCCTCCGCGTCGTCCTCCGCGCTCACTACAGCCTCCTCCGCGCTCACCACACGCTCAGTGAGTTCCGTCACCTGGTCCATGCTCTTACCGAGCCTGATGGCCGCATCGTTCTGCTGGTCCTCGAGTTCCCGCTCCCTCTCCTGCAGCTTGTTCTCCACAAATGTGAGGTGCTCCACCAGGTCCTCCTTCTCTTGTACAAGCTGCGCCACCTGGCGCTTGTACGATGACACATTCTCGTGCCGCTGCTTCGATGACGCGGTCACCTGTGCAGCAAACCAAAGATCCGACGCCTCCAGCTTCTCCTGCACTCCCCCGGCAAAGCCACGCTTCCTTCAGCACCCCTTCTGCTAGTAACAGGCAAAGCATATGGTGAGGTAAGACGCGAATTTGCGATGAAAACTACTCAGACTTGGTTACGAGAAGAATGAAATCACATCTTAATTGTTTGTGATTATACTTCCCGTGACATACTCATTGTTTTTGCTTCATTGTTCCACCAAAACCCTAACCCCCCGCGAAGATGCGCCGGCACGGCGCTGCGGGGCTCCTCGCGCAGCATTGCCTCGACCTGCGGGTGACCTGCCACACATCTGGGAGAGAGACGCCGGCTGGAGTGGGGGTTGGAAACGGAGCGTGGGTGGGAGACCTTCATTTCCGACACTTCAGTCTCGAGTTGCTCGTTCTTCTCGCGCTCGTACTCCAGCATGCCCTGTGTGGAGGCCATCTCCTCCTTCGTCGCCAACAGCTCACGCCGCATCGAGTCCGACTTTTGCTGCTCTTCCTCGAGCGCCGCCTGGGTGCCCGCCAGCTCCTCCTGCGCGGCGTCCCGCTGCTTCATGATGGCTGCCACCTGGAACTCCGCGCGCCACCCATACGCCACAGCACACGCGTGTCATTGCACTGCTCCCCGAAGTCGGCACCCGGTCTCCACTGTGTACAACCGCGGGCGTATTCTAATCATTCCAGACATACGCACTCAGACGCACAGTCTGTACCAGCCACATATTCTTCACTAGTGAGCTCCGGAGAATCCGGATAAGTGTCCCGAAGAATGTGCTGCATCCTTTGATCCCCGGTGTGGGTACATAGTGCAGCCAATCCTTTGTGGTTATGTGATGCCAAAGGAGTCGGTCCAAGGATAAGCCACACACCGTCTTACCAGAAAGCAGTAAACATCGGCCAGTAATCAGCGATGTGCAAGCCGCGGCGAGTGACGTGAAAACAGCGACGAGTGACGAGCAGGCAGCGACGAGAGACCACATGTGCTCGCAGGGAGTCGAAACAGGATTCACTGCCGGATGCGCGCCCACCGAGTTCTCCCAGGAATACGCATCATCCGGGCAATGCCGCTGCCCCTGCCGGCCTCCCAGGGCAGCGCCCGCTCAACCTGCATTCGCCCCTCCTCGAACCCGGGCACACACGCGCTTGCCCAGCGGGAGCCCTCCGCCCATAGCAGTGTCACCTGCTTGCTGATGCGCGTGTTGCCCTGCACCTCCAGCTGCGTCACTCGCTGCACCACAGACTGCTCCACCACCTTCTGCGTGCTCGGCCACCGGTGCGCCCCGTCCCTCCCCGATTTCTGCGGCGTCCCTGCCCCCTCCAGCTGCTTGACGCCCTCTGCTGCTCTCGCACTGGCCGGATCCTGGTCCATCTGCGGCTCTCGCGCACCCTCCGCGGTCGCCCGCATGCCACCGGCTTCGCTGCTCGCCTTCTGTCCCTTTGCTGTTGGCGTCCCGCCCTCCCGAGCTTCGGCCGCGTCAGCGCCTGCGTCAGCGCCGAAGGTTGCCTGCGACGAGAACAGCTGCTTTGCGGTGAAGTCCACCACCATCTGGCGGCGCCGCTCCACGAGCTCCATCAGCTCCATGATGCTGTTCTCAAGCTGCACGCGCTGAGTCAGCAGCACGCGCAGCTGCGAGTTCACGGAGGGCTGCTTGGCGAGGGACACCGCCTCGTCCTCCTGCCCCCGCCCTCTTCCCCGTATCCGTGAGCATCTCGCAACCGACGGGTTCCCGGCAGTATCCTCAGCGGATTCGGGTCAGACCCGGAATCCGAGGGCCGGGGTCGTCGGAATCCGACTCAGGAATCCGAGGGCCGGGTCATCGGCTTACTCAGGAATCCGAGGGCCGGGGTCATCGGTTTACTCAGGAATCCGAGGGTCGGGGTCATCGGCTTACTCAGGAATCCGAGGGCCGGGGTCATCGGCTTACTCAGGAATCCGAGGGCCGGGGTCATCGGCTTACTCAGGATCTGAAGCCACGGGTCGGGGATCGAGTCAAGATCCGACGTTGACCCGTATTGAACGGGTTTACGCGCCGACTGATTTCGGCACCGATCTGAAGTCACAGGTTGTGCCGGCTCGCGGCATCCGCGCTGACCCGCATCCGCATGGGTCCGGCGCGGTGCGGAGCCCACATGCACGGATCACACGATTGCTTACTTCCTTCCGAATCTGTACCCGTCGGATTACAGAACCCTGGAACAACGTCCAATAATCTGTCGCATCGGTGAACACAAGATAAAAGTTCAGATTCGCTTTGTACGAGTTCCCTCAGGTGATTGGTGGGACGGATGAGAAAAGGACGGAGGTACATGCATGAAATCACTTGTGCGCCATATCTCAGCATGCCATAAAGCGTAGTGCTAGATAGTGTAACAGCCTGAGACGGTTTCTCAGTATCCTATGAATGCAGAACCCCAATCTTCATCTGTTTGCATCCAAATCCGACGAGAAATTTAAGATCTAGTTAGCATCCGAATGTAAGCCGTAGCCGAAAAGTTCCTCGTGCTACCCACATCCGAATGTGACCCGTATCCGAAAGGTTCCTTAACACTCAGAGTCCGACTGTTCTAGGCACCCGACGAATCTCTTAGTCAACGAGCTACCATCCGTCGAGTCACATAGACTAAGATCCGACGAACGCGGATTGGATCCGTTGTGGACACTGGTTCCTCGACACCTCCACTGCTGCATCTGTGGCGGGGGACGGCGGCATCAGCGGGGGACACCTGCACCATGCTCTCAGCGCTTGCCAGCTGCTCCTGCACAGCCGTGAGCTGCTCCTGCAGCGCCAGTATCGCCCGCTGCGTGGCGCCGGAGGTCTGGCCCTGCGCCGCACGCGCGGGACCGTCGCGGATCCAAATTATCCATCACAGCGTCCAATGGAAATGTCGGACGAAACCCGCCAAGATGCCACCGCCACGACAGAGTTGTAACCATGAATGCATCGAGTGAGTGGGGATTGGGTGAGAAGATTCTCCGCTGGAACGCATCGTCATCGCACGACATCCCACTGGGATGATCCGATGGCGGACAGGTATCAGAGCACATCGCGCGGCGGGATTGAGAACCCCAGAATGGTCCCCAAGGATGTGGGGTGGGTCCGGAAGGGGGGAAGGTGCATCATCAATGGATGGCGCGCAGGAGGTGGGGTAGGGGAGTGGCATGAATGGGAGGAATGAAATACAACTAAAAGGATCAGCTGAGGCCGCTCTGCAGATTGACTTTGAGATGAGATGAGTGAAGCTCAGGCTTTGGGCAGTCATTCCTGCTCCCTCGGCTTCGGTCGGCAATCCCCTGTTACGTGTACGGGCTCGGCGGGCGATCATGCAGATGGGAGGGGGAGGGGGAAGGAATATCCGGAGGGGTGTGCATCGAGGCCTCACATCCTTGGCGTTCTCCGCAGCCTCTGCGCCCTCCAGCTCCCTGAGGTGGCCGTGGAGCGCGGCCTCGGTCGCCTGCAGGGTGGCCACCCGCTCCATCCACCCCGCCACCGACATGGCCCGCTCGTTGCGTGGAGTTGCAGCCTGGTACTTTTCCAGCTTCCCCTCCACCTCAGCCAGCTGCGCCTGCAGCGTTTCGAGCTGTCTCTCGGGGGACTCCGCCCCAAGAGCCTGCGCCT
Source organism: Cymbomonas tetramitiformis (assembly GCA_001247695.2). Classification (NCBI taxonomy): domain Eukaryota; kingdom Viridiplantae; phylum Chlorophyta; class Pyramimonadophyceae; order Pyramimonadales; family Pyramimonadaceae; genus Cymbomonas; species Cymbomonas tetramitiformis. The sequence continues at coordinate 30,205 of LGRX02004942.1, forward strand.
GCACCCGCCCGCATGACACACCCCGCTCACAACCTCTAAGCGCACTACCTACCACGCTACGCTCCGTGTGAAGCAGCATCGCCTCTGCCTCTCTATTCTGACAGGAGGGGGGGCTCCCGCTGCCAACATGCTGCGTGCCGTCAAGCTGTTTCAGTCATTCTAGCCTCCGCCTATCACGCCACACACCATGATGCCGTCATAGCTAGCGAGCCGTGCTTTGTATGTGCACATCTGACAGCTTTCGAAGTCTCGGCCCTTTCAGTGGCGAAGGAGGTGTTGTCTGGATGCTGCTGTGAATGTCGGAGGCGCGCGCTTCACTGCGCGGCCGCGGAGCAAACGCTTCCATTTCGTAATTTGCTGACCCCATTACTCAATTTCTCCAGCCGGGGCACAGCCGGGCGCGTAGCCGGCTCATGGAACGCGTGCCAAAACGCGGTGCGGGGCGCGTGGGCTTTCTTCCTTGCTGACTAGAAAGTATTACAGTTTCCCGCCAATCAGAGAACGGGCGTACAGCGCAAGCGGAGAGGCCTGCGAGCTGCTGCGGGGAGCGACCCCGCTGCATTATACATCGGCCGCCGGTAAACAGCGGTCGGCTTCCATGACTCACACAGTGAACGGCATGAGATCGGCCAACAAAAGCCAGCCCACCTTCATCCCAGTGGATGTGAGAAGCAAATCAAGAGCAGGGCGGGGCCGTGACAAGATACCACAAATTCATACATATTCCCAACCCAGATGCAAAGCAGCATGGAAAGATGATACGATGTGACCGATCATCGCCCAACAATAGTTGGTCTCTGGGTTACGGAGTGAGCGGACCCTGCTGGCATGCCCCCCAGTGGCTCACAGTCGATGGATGGGACCCGTTGGTCCATGGTTATGCCATGAATGCAGTCACACCACACAGCATGGACACCCCATGTCAAAAAAAGGAAACATGCGGGCACCTAAGTGCTCCCCACAAAAATCAAGGGAAAAAACAGAATGTGGACTTCGCCATGACTCACACACCCACACACATGTCGCGCAAGCAGCCCTCGCCCAGCGACCCTCGAGCGGTTATCACGCTTTGGTATTGCGGGCACTCAAGCGGGCAGGATCAGAGTGCAGCGTGCCAGTGAGGGCGTGACAGCTGTTGGCATGGCAGAGGTTGGCATGGTGGTCACGGGTACTGTGTGTGGGGGTACAGGGGGTGTTGGCATGCATGGGGCTAGACTGGCGGGTGCATACATGCTGCAGGCACGGCATACCACTCCCCCATGCTGCATCGGTCCGTGGGGGACGGGAGGAGGAGGGGGTAGGGGTAGGGTCCCTCCAAATGCCTTCTCTCACCTGCGCACTTGGAGTGTACAATGGGTCGAGCTGCGCCTTCATCTCCTCCCCCAGCTGTGTGTGCACCCACGCCCTCCCGCCCTCAGGGCACACCCGCAAGGTCTCAGACCCAGACAGGCAAAAGTCCACCCTCATCGCTGTACCCCCTTTGCCCCGTCCAGCTGCGTGGCTATGCTCGAGGCTGCCCATCGGCGTGCCCCTGGCCTCCGCCTCACGAGAGATCCCCGTGTGACCGCTGGCCTCGTCACCTCACGCGGCACGGCACTATCTCCTCCGGGCACGAGCCGGGAGCCCGCACTTCGAAGATGTGATGATGACACACGAACAAGGGCCGACATCGTGACTTGGGCAGTGAACACACTGGTGCTGTCTCCCCTCGAGCACACACTGCGCACTGTGACATCCCGTCATCACTTTACCAGGCTTCAATATACGAACAGTTGCACGCAGGGCGGCGCCGTGACATCTCGTCATCACTTTGCCGGGCTTCAATATACGAACAGTTGCATGAGGCGGCGCCGTGACATCCCGTCATCACTTTACCGGGCTTCAATATACGAACAGTTACGCAGGGCGGCGCCGTGACATCCCGTCATCACTTTAACGGGCTTCAATATACAAACAGTTGCACGCAGGCGGCGCCGTGACATCCCGTCATCACTTTACCGGGCTTCAATATACGAACAGTTGCACGCAGGGCGCGCCGTGACATCCCGTCATCACTTTACCGGAGCTTCAATATACGAACAGTTGCACGCAGGCGGCGCCGTGACATCCCGTCATCACTTTACCGGGCTTCAATATACAAACAGTTGCACGCAGGGCGGCGCCGTGACATCCGTCATCACTTTACCGGGCTTCAATATACGAACAGTTGCACGCAGAGGCGCTGTGACATCCCGTCATCACTTTACCGGGCTTTAATATACGAACAGTTGCACACAGGGCGGCGCCGTGCCATCCCGTCATCACTTTACTGGGCTTCAATATACGAACAGTTGCACGCAGGGCGGCGCCGTGACATCCCGTCATCACTTTAACGGGCTTCAATATACGAACAGTTGCACGCAGGGCGGCCGCTCTGCGCTCCATTTCTCTCCTGCAGCGGCGCGGCAGATCATGAGGGCGGGGGGGGGGTAGGGGTCATGTGGCGGCCGCCCCCACCGCACACATCTGCTCCGCCACTGCATCCACCGCATGCTCCAGCGACTGCGCCTTGCGCTGCCAGGCCTGGCAGCTCCTCTGGCGGTCCACGCACGTACTCTCCAGAGCGCTGGATCTCCGCGCGGCCCGATCCTGTGACTGCTGTTGCGACGTGGTCAGGTCCCCCAGCTCCAGCTCCAGAACACGAGCGCGATCCTCCCAGTCCAGGTTCGGCTGCCGCATCGACCCGTGTCCGGCCGCGGGCCGAGTCGCCACGATGGGCATCTGCTGCACCTGCGACGCGCCGTGCCGTGCCCCCCTCCTCCCCCCACCCCAAGGCCACCATGGGCTCTTGCCTCAGCGTTCCCGAACTTTTAGTGGTTTCAAACTTTGCCGCCGGGTGACCTGAGCCTGTGCCACTGAATGTGGCAGTGCCGGTTTGAGCTGTTGCCCAAGAGTTGCCTACATCCTGACAAGTGTACAAGTAGAAGTCTGGACAGACACGGAGTTTAGCTCTGTTCTTTCTGCACTTCCCACCTCACCCAACCCAGAATCTCTGCGCTGCTACAATGGAAACTTTACAAGATATAACACATTCACAAATATATTTTCGCTCTGGGCATCTGGCTGGTAGCTTAGCTACAGCACGAGCTGCACAAAACGATGTATCTAAAGAATGCATGGAATTAGCCTTTTTTGGCAAATTGAGATCGAGCGTCCAAAACAAACCACTCCCACGATGACGCGATGATGATGAGCTGATCCGCGCTTCTCCCGCATGAGGGGGTGCAGCGCTTCTCGGAGCGCCGCGTCCTCTCAGCGCAGAGTGGAACAGGCTTCCTCCACCCCCTCTGGGCGCGCTGCTATGTTCGGCGTAGGGGTCTCAGGGCACCCAGTGGGGTGCCTGGCCCTGCGCGGGGCGGGGGACATCGGCCGAGCGCCAGGGACTGCAGGGGTCTCTACATGCCCATGCCCCCCGGGGGGGAGCGCATGCTTGAAGGCGGCGCCCTCGTGGGCTGGGTACCTGCGCCAGCACAGCATGCACCTCCTGCAGCTCGCTCGCCACGTCCAAGCTGTGCTGCTCCAGCTCGATCAGCCGGCTCGCGCGTCGCGCCACCTGCGCCACCACAGATATGTCCCCTCTCGTCAGATATCTGCTGCCCGCGGTCTCTCGATTCCACTCCGCTCTTCCCCGTCATCCCCGAGGTTCGCCTCCCGTCCCCACCCTTTGTGTGGGTCCTCCCAACGCAGAGTCATTCAGCTCCCCTCAGCACATGACGTGGCAGGCCAAGCTCCCCTCAGCACATGACGTGGCAGGCCAAGCTCCCCTCAGCACATGACGTGGCTTGATGGCTCCCATAGCCACATGACGTGGCAGGCCAAGCTCCCTCAGCACATGACGTGGCAGGCCAAGCTCCCCTCAGCACATGGCGTGACGAGCCAAGCTCCCTGTACATGACGTGGCAGGCCAAGCTCCCCTCAGCACATGACGTGGCGACCAAACTCCCCTCAGCACATGTTTGAGGCCAAGCTCCCCTCAGCACATGTTGGCAGGCTAGCTCCTCAGCCTTATTGGCAGACCAAGCTCCCCTCAGCACATGACGTGGCAGGCCGGCTCCCTCAGCACATGACGTGGCAGGCCAAGCTCCCCTCAGCACACATGACGTGGCAGGCCAAGCTCCCCTCAGCACATGACGTGGCAGGCCAAGCTCCCCTCAGCACACGACGTGGCAGGCCAAACTCCCCTCAGCACATGACGTGCTTGAGCCAAGCTCCCCTCAACACATGACGTGGCAGTCCAAGCTCCCCTCAGCACATGACGTGGCAGGCCAAGCTCTCCTCAGCACATGACGTGGCAGGCCGAGCTTCCCAGATCACTGAAAAACGCGAGAGGGTCTAGGGAGATCCAGCAACTCTTCCAACGTGCCTCACGAAGGCATGGGAGGGCCGCCGGCTCGCGTCACGAGCCCCTGCGCACCTGCCCCGGGCTGCTGAGTCGCTCCCCGCGTAGCCCCCGCAGCTCGAGAGTGACCGCCGAGTGCTCCTTCGTCAGCAACTGCGACTTCTGAGACCAGCCCTGCCTGGTGCACGCCTTGCGGGTCCCGGTATCCGCCGCCAGGCCCCGGACCAGCTTCAGGTTCGCCTGCGCGTCACACGTGGCCAGCCCCCCAAACATCGCTGTTATTGGCTCTCCGCCCGAAGGGGCCAGCCTTCAGGCTAATCGGAGCCCTCGACCCTCACTGCATGCCTCCTGCTAGCCGCTGGCGGGGTGTGGCTTATCCCTGGACCGAGTGCTAGCCGCTGGCGGGGTGTGGCTTATCCCTGGACCGAGTGCTAGCCGCTGGCGGGGTGGCTTATCCCTGGACAGGTGCTAGCCGCTGAGGCGGGGTGTGGCCTCCCTGGACCGAGGTGCTGCTTGCTGGCCCGAGGTGTGGCTTATCCCTGGACCGAGTGCTAGCCGCTGAGGCGAGGGTGTGGCTTATCCTGGACAGTGCTAGCCGCTGGCGGGGTGTAGCTTATCCCTGGACCGAGTTGCTAGCCGCTGGCGGGTGGCTTATCCCTGGACCGAGTGCTAGCCGCTGGCGGGAGTAGCTTATCCCTGGACCGAGTGCTAGCCGCTGGCGGGGTGGCCAAACATCCTGGACTGAGGTGCTTTGGCACCACACATGACAGAAAGGATCGGCTGCACTATGTACCCTCACCAGGATATCAAGGATGCAGCACACTTCGGGACCTTATGGCGGGGTGTGTGTGCCTGGGGGGGGGTCAGTGCCTGCAGCTCCTGCTTATCCGCCTCGATCTTTCGCAGGCTGTACGGTATGCTCGCGCTCATACGCCTCCACGTCGCGCTGGGCTGTCTCAAGCTTCAGCGCCTCCGCCTGCGCCTCCGCCTGCGCCTCCACCAGCTCCCGCCCGAGCTCCTCCTTTTGCCGCACCATCGCCCCCAGCTTCTGCGTCCACACCGCGTACGTCACTCCACCTGCGCCCGCCCATGCCCAGCCTCCATCCCTCCCCCCACTCACACTCGAATCGCACGTACCATCGCGTGGAGTCCCAGGGTACTTTGACCGTCCCAGCAGCCGCGCACGGGTTGACTGACTGGGATTTCGTTCACGAGCCTTCTGGCAGTGAACGCTGGCAGCCAGTCACACGCTGCAATAGTACACAGTGCACTGCCTGGCGGGGCTGACGGTTCATGACTCTGCCATTTGATCTGGGCATCGTAGCGCAGTGAAATCAACGGCTCATTTCACTTCACGTCCGCGTGCACACCATGCCACAGGATGCACTGGCGAGTAGACGAGGAGCCATTAAGGCAGAGGACGCTTGAGGGTGGGATAGGGCCCCCACCTGCCCCCTCACCCGCGCTGCCAACAAGCTCGCGCACGGTCTGCTGCAGCAGCCGCAGCTCCGCGGCCAAGCCCTTAGCGCTCTGCTGCACCTCCACCAACTCATTCGCCTCTATCTCGCTGCTCTGGGCATGCGCCTCGCCTCCGTTCTTCAGCTCCGTCACTCGCCGCCGCACCGCCCCTTGCAGTCGCTGGAGCTTCGCCAGCGAGGTTCTCAGCGCTGCCCGCAGCGCCTCCCGCTGCGTCAACTGCTCCACTGTGCCCCGGTCTACTGGCAGGGCACCCTTCGAGCGCGGGGTCTTGGGTATGTTCTCGCCCTGCACCACGTCCCAACGCCTGCCTTAGCCTCTGCCGCACTCCTCTGCTAGCGCCGATCAGCACGTGCTTGCTCCCCCCCCCCAACCACCACTGACTTGCGGTCTTCACTCCGCCAACAAAATGCCACTCCCTGCCTCGCCTTGCGCTGTGTCACCTGCTCTCATCCTAACTTAATCTCCGCCAACGCGCCTCACTGCAATCTTCCTTCACGCGCCATCGCGCCGCCTCCCCACCGTAATAACTAAGTAAAAAAATAAGTAAGACAACCTTTTCAGGTTGTGTGGTTTTGATTGGAGGGGGCCTCGCCCTCTTTCCTCTCGTGCCACGTCACCTCAGCCGTCACTCTACTGCACAATCCGCCATGTCACGGGGCCGGCATCTAGTCTCGGCGCAGGCCACGCTGTCTGCTCAGCATCTGGTCGTGGCGGAAGTCACACGCCAGCTGGCTCTGCAGACCGGCGGACGCCCGCTCGCCGCACCTGGCTCTGTAGAGCTTCGCATTGGACGTTGAGTGCATTGGCGAGTACCATCCACTGCGACTGGACAGTGAGCTGGGTGCCTTTGCCACTCCCCCGCTTGCCCAGCGCCATCACGTTCTCCACAATCTGCTCCGCCTCCACCACCTGGCCCACATCCACAGGCTCTCCCCCGGCTGCCCCTCATCTCCTCCTGTTTCCCGTCACAGACAGATGCTTCCCCGCGACGCGAGGGCGTAGCCCGCCGGACACCCGCTGCGACTACTGCCAGCGGGTAGCGAAGCAGTACCATGCAGCGCAGCAGGAGGGGGAGGGGGGCAATAGGGTTCTAACCACTTGTGTGGTGGAAGAGGGTGGGGCGTGCACCTGCAGCGGGATTAGGTGGAGGGGGGTGTGTGGGTAATGCCACTGCGGGGGTTGAGACATCGTCACAGACTGTGGTGGGGGGGGATCGGTGCATGTAAATGAATTATGGCGGGCGGTGATGGTGCGAGGAGGAAAATATGGTCAGGGGCGGGTGGTAGGGTCGGTGCAAGCAGATGAATCATGGCGGGCGGGAGGGGGGATCTCAGGGCGCTCACCTGTAGCGCAATGAAGCTGTTACACTCCAGTATAGAGTCCAAGAAGGACGCGCCGATGTGCAGCGCGGTGCCGGGCTTCATGGTGTCATCGCGCGGGCCGCAGTTCCCCGGGGAGGGCCGCCGCGGCGCGCTCCCCGCAGACTGCAGGTCGCTGTGAGAGTTGCGCCGCGTGAGCTTTGCTTGGCCCGGCACTGGTGTCTGCACAGCAACCTCGGGCGTGGTGCGCGCCTGCCATGTCGCTTGCCGGCTCTGGTCGATCGGTGGCTTGGAGCAGCTGCGGTCGCCACTGTCTGGCTGGGGTTGATCCACCATGACACCCTATAACACCAATCCAAAGCGAGGGTGCCAACAACTCAGCCCCTCTGCTCACCGCCACTGAGGCTCGGCCGCTCTGCTCACCGCCACTGA
>LGRX02004943.1:0-14931 GCA_001247695.2 Cymbomonas tetramitiformis
TAGGCGGCGTTGGGAGGATAGCTCCTCAACCACGCGCCCTTCCAAAGTTGTAGTTTTAGTCTTCTTTGTTGTCATATTACATACCTTGTCGTATGTGGATGAGGGTTTGGAGGCCGGTGGCTCGGGAACGCGTGTTGAGACTTGTGCTCGACGCGCACCCAGAGCCGCGGCGAACCTTTATTCGTGGGAATGTCTGTCGGCCAGTGGATCGGGAACGCGTGTTAAGACCTTGTCTCGACGCGCCCCCAGAGCCGTGGTAGGACGCCCAAAAAACCAGGTCATGTTGTTCCTTGGTTCTTCGCAACTGTCGGTGTGGAGTAGTCAGTGCCCGCTGCAGCATCATATCTCCGGGCGGGTACGCCAGCTGAGGTTTCCCTGGCTCTGTTTTGTTGTTTACTCAAGACGCCCCTTGTATCTTTGCACCTGGGTCTGCGGAGGCAGTAGGCGGCGTTGGGAGGATAGCTCCTCAACCACGCGCCCTTCCAAAGTTGTAGTTTTAGTCTTCTTTGTTGTCATATTACATACCTTGTCGTATGTGGATGAGGGTTTGGAGGCCGGTGGCTCGGGAACGCGTGTTAAGACTTGTGCTCGACGCGCACCCAGAGCCGCGGCGAACCTTTATTCGTGGGAATGTCTGTCGGCCAGTGGATCGGGAACGCGTGTTAAGACCTTGTCTCGACGCGCCCCCAGAGCCGTGGTAGGACGCCCAAACCAGGTCATGTTGTTCCTTGGTTCTTCGCAACTGTCGGTGTCGCAACTGTCGGTTTCTTCAACATGTGTTTGTACATGATGTAAAAAGTACATTCTGTAAATAGTATCGAGTCTCCCCTTGCCTGGGTTGTATTCCCTTACAGCATGTTATTTCTTCTTTGGAAATGCACACGTGGGTCTTTCCGGTGTCCTTCTTGAAAGTGTCTAACAAGCCTGAAGGGGGAGTATGTTATCTCCGGACAGAAGCCTGGACGGAGAGGATGTTACCTCATGTAAGTATCGGGAAGGCGTGTTAACACCTTGTCTCGACGCACCGCCAGAGCCGTGGTTGGACGCCCCAACCAGGTCATGTCGCTCCTTGGTTCGGTCGGTCCTTCGCAACCGTTCCTGTTGACTAGTCAGTGCTGGCTGTGGCATTTCCTGCGGAAGCGCTGTCCATTGTTTTTGAAAATCCGGCGGAACCTACGGGTATTTTCCGGTTGCCGCCCTGGTCCTGGTGGTCCGTGCTGGAAATCACTGGAAAGGGGTGGGGATATGTCCTATTCCTAGTCCGCCGAGGGCGCAAAGAAAAACCCCAGGCGCTCCACCGCGAGTCGCCGGAGAATGAAAAAAATCAAGGGAGCTTCGGCGCGGAGCGCTGCCTTAAACGCCATTGCCTCGATGGCCGAAGCTCAGGGGAAAGTGGCGCCGCCGCGCACCCTGTTCGTCGGACCTTGTGTGGACCATTGGGCTGATCTCACGGCATCGGATAAGCGGCAGTCGTTATGCTCCCGGTTCGACGACCCGGCAGTCCTGCGCGCGCTGGCGATGGCATGCGGAATTGGGGAGGTTCGGCATGCAGCCATCCGATTCAAAACGGCTTTGGGGGAGGCAACCGATGCTCGAGGCGGGTACGGGAAGCTGAAGATCGGGTGCTCCCTGAACCAGACTGTCCCCATGACTTACAAGGAGTTCAGCCGGAGCAGTTTCACGCGAGGTCAGAGGTTCATGGAGTGTGCGCGGGAGTTGTACATGGCTACCCTCGCGTGGCGGGAGGCACCTGAGTTCGTGGCGCCTCCACAGCACTTTGGGATTCGCCTGAAGCCAGGGTCGGAGTGTGCTCCCATCCCGTTCCTCATGTTTGGGGACCACGGGGTCTCCCTGGAGCGGTTCTTAGATTCTCCAACCTCCCCGCTATCCCTGGCCTTCAAGAAGCAGCTGTGCCTCCGGCTGCTCGGCGGACTACGCGAGCTACACGGAGCAGGCATTGCGCATGGAGACCTGCGGGCAGGCAACGTCGTGCTCTGCCCTACCAGGCCAGATAGCATGGTGTTCATTGACTTCGGATTGGCGCGTCGAGAGCACCGAGCCGGCCTGCCGGTCGCCGGCTTCCACAGGGAGCGCTGGGCCTCGGCGGCGCCCCTAAACCAAGCGCCAGGGTCTGTGTATGCCCCCGAGTATTCGCGAACTGGTCCCACTGCCGCGACGGATATGTGGGCGGTGGGAGCACTGCTTGTGCGGATCTTCATTCGTGATCCGCACGACGGGCTGCGAGGGGTTTCCGACGACGACAGCAAGCGAACCGTGCCAACTGTCATCACGGGCCGGGTGCAGACTGCATTCGTGGCCCAGAGCCTATGGTGGTTGATACTGGACTGCTGCCAGGAAGATCCTGGGAAACGGCCGTCAGCAGCCAAGCTTGCTGCGGCCTTGGAGGCCACGCGCATCGAGTCTGAAAGCAAACTGGTTCCTGCAGAGCTACCTCGATGTTGGTCGAAATATCAGTTGTACTAGTGCATGATCCAAACCGCAACAGTTAGCCCGAGCTGCGAGGAAACCTGCAATGAGTTGCCGGGGTAGAGTAAGACGTAACACGTACTACTCTATTTTGTAATAAAAAGAGTATCTTCCTTGCTGGGCACTGTACAAATTGTGTACGCCAGCCACCGTGACTGCTGAACAACTCTGTTTTGTTTGTGCGTTGTGCCTAGGCTAGCTCTTTCGGCTTGCTCATCGCTGTGAATGATGGCGCTGTGAGATAGCTCCTCTTGTTACACGCACCGTTTGCTGTTTACAGAAGGGTGGTGTGCGGCGCTTGCATGGGTGCGGTGGGAGGATAGCTCCTCAACCACGCGCCGGTAGCAGGTTGCCTGGCTCTGTTTTTGTTGTTTCTTGAAGACGTCCCTTGTTTCCTTGCACTTGGGTCTGCGGAGGCAGTAGGCTGCGATGGGAGGATAGCTCCTCAACCACGCGCCCTGTTCCCGCAGGCAAATCGGATCTGTAGTTGTGTTGTGCGGCGCTTGATTGCATGGGTACGGTGGGAGGATAGCTCCTCAACCACGCGCCGGTAGCAGGTTATCTGACTCTGTTTTGTTGTTTACTCAAGATGTCCCTTGTATCTTTGCACTTGGGTCTGCGGAGGCAGTAGGCTGCGATGGGAGGATAGCTCCTCAACCACGCGCCTTGTTCCCGCAGGCAAGTCGGATCTGTAGTTTTGGTGTCTTGCGCTTGCTTGCTTGCTTGCGGTGGGAGGATAGCTGCTTTAGAGAAGGGGTGCTGGGTGGAACACGCAGCGGGAGAGTGGTGTTCCAATATGGTGCACCACCTACCCTTCGGCGGATAAGGAGTCTTTGCACACGGAATCCTTTCAGGCTCGCCACGATGTGCTCCTGGATCATCACATCTTCGTGGGCAGAGGAACTGCTGAGACCATGGGTGCCCTTGACGTAGCCATCGCCGAGGTGAAGCAGGCAGTGAGCGCCGCCATCTGGAAGGCGCTGGATGGGGAGTATCGGGGGATTCTGGTTTGGATTGATACCTGCCATGATGCCATGAACTCCTATGCGAACGCGGTGGAATCGTTGCGCACGATGGAGCAGGCGATCCCCACAGAGTCAACCAGGGCGTGTGTACGTACCGGCCAGTTAAAGACGAAGAGGAAATTTACGAGTGTAGCTTGGGAGAAGCTGATTAAAACTGTCAGCAAGGGGTGGAAGCTGGCGCAGTTGGCTTTCGAGGACCCTGCAAAGCTTCCAGAGTTTGAGAACAAGGAGTTCGAAGACCTGCGGAGCTTCTTGGTGGTACGCCTAGGGCTCTGGCAGGAGATGGCGACCAGGGGCAGGCAGGAAGTATCTGCGGCATCCAATTTTCATATGCAGCAGTGGGGTGTGCAGGCGGCGACGCTTGAGGAGTACGAGCCCTACCTTACGGTGAAGGGGTTGTTCTCCGACAGTCTGGCTGTTGGGAAATCCCCGGTTATTGTTGCGCCGGATGCCCGTTACACGGTGGATGCGACCTGGCCAGGACCAGCGCAAAAGGATGAGGGGAGCGCCCCGGCTCGTCTACGGCTGGTACTGGAATATATGCATTCGTTGATGATGACAGGACTGGAGCGGATAGCAGAGACGCATGGGTGGCGCGTATCTGAGGCGGTCACGCAGTTCTACTATTACCCGGCCTTCATTGGGCGCACCCTTAACAGTGGCACCCAGATACTGCACAGGGACATAGCACCCGATTCCATGGAGGCCAGGCTGGGGACGCAGCCGGTGCGAGGGGAGTCGGGCATCCATACCTTTTCGGCTCTGCTGTGCCTCGACGACCAGGCCTACACTGAGGTGATGCCTGAAACTGTTGCGCCGGAGTACGCCGATCGCCTGCCAGCGGCGTATCAAGGATATCCCACCAGTCACCCTTTCCAGCGTGCTCGCCTAGGTGGTGGTCCGGGGTGGTTGATGATGTGGCCGGCCACCCACGTTGCCCACCGGGGTGTGTGCCCGGGCAAGAATTTTCCTTCCGTGGGGGACCCTGTACACACGGGCCACCCACCGCGCCTCCCTCATCAGCGGTCACTGTCCCTCTGCATCTTCGGTGCGGTGACGGTGCTCCCAGGGGGGGTGATTGACCTCATGAACACCGTGGACACGTTGCCTCACCAGGTAGAGGAGATGTATGGCCTACCGGTCCGCATGGTGTGCTTCGCGTGCAGGGAGGCTATCGAGTTCCAGGGGAGCTACTCAAAGCTTCCCCGGGTTTACGCCTGCAAGTATTGCATGCATGCCATCGAGCACACCGATCTCACGCAATTTGGGCACGTCATGTGCGGCAGCTGCTACGACCACCGGCAGTCAGCGCAGCCTGCTTTGCTGCCGCCGCTTCGGACGCACGAGCTGCACCCTTACCAGCCTGCCGACCTCAGCAGCTTTGAGCCCATGTCCCCAGAGGAGGCCAGAGCGCGGGCTGTTCTGAACTTTGCGGATGTGGCCACGGTGTGCAAGATGTTCAAGACAGCCTTTGGACAAGCCGCCAACCTCAACGATAGCGAGCGCGCCGGGCTGGCAAATCTGCAGTTCGGCCTTGGAGCACCGCAGCCAGCAGAGAACCAAGCTGTCGACCTGTTGGATACGCTTGTTCAGGGTTCAACGGTCTCCGGCTTCCATGAGCATGACATCTTCCAACGGATGGGAGCAACTTGCCCGACGGCCCAGGCTGTTACGTTTGCGGTGTGGGGTGGCCGCCCGAAGAACATCACCGGCTGACCAGCAGTCCCAACCAGAACAACCAGTGCTGCGGGCGGGTGAGGAGCCACATCCGGTCCTCCAGGTGCTTGACGACATAGCATGCGGTTCGAGTGAGGGTCAGGAATTGCAGCATCTGACCGCGGACACGCATCCGTCATCACCTAACGATGTTGGTCAACAGTTGGAATCCAGCATTCGCGCGGTGCCACCGGCGTTTTGCCTGAAGGACAGGCTCATCGAGTGCAAGAAGAGGTCTATCAACAAGAGCACGGCGGCGCGTGAGCGGTTTGAGCTTTTGGTGTCTCACGTCCAGAAGAAACACAACCTCACGTATGAAGAAAGTCAGGCGAAGGTGACGGACCGGCTCATGAATCGTCGCCGGACCGAGCTGAAGATGGCGGACAACAACATGGCAATCTTTCAAGCTCAGGACCTGCAGGCATGTAAAGAGTTCAACGCGACTGTCATATTAAGCAAGAAATGTCACCTCGTGATTCCACTGACCGCGGAAGACGCGGAACGTCAGAAGCAGACCAGGGTTCAACCCAACACTACGAGCGACAGGCCGCTTCCGGAACGTGAGCCGGCGTTGAACGTCACGAGCGCGCAGGGGCAGGCAGTGCAACCAACGCCTGTGGTGGCAACCGCCACGAGCGACCGTTCGCTTCCGGTATGGGAGCCGGCGGCCACCGATACGGGCGCGCAGGGGCAGGCAGACTTACACCCAACGCCTGTGGTGGCATCCGCCACGAGCGACCGTTCGCTTCCGGTATGGGAGCCGGAAGCGACCGATACGGGCGCGCAGGGGCAGGCAGTACACCCAACGCCTGAGGCTGCAGCCGCAACGAATGACGTGCCAACAGCCGCTGTGGAAATGACGCCCCGCACCCGAGCTAGGCGGCACCGCATGTTGAAAATGAGGAAGCCTGGCACCGCCGGTGTGCAGCAGCCGGTTTGCGCCGTAGATGCATGTTGCACTCCAGTACGGCCAACCGCGCCGGCGGTGGCAGCGCGCAAAAGCCCGAGGCATCCTGTGCCTGCTGCAGGAAGCGAGCAAGGTACAGGCTATCCAAAACTCATTGCACGGTTTACGCGTAGCTGCTTGTAGTGCTTGTATGTCTGCGCGCACCCAGCTGGCAACCGATCTAGGGTTCGTTGTCTATACCTGTGCAACCCCTGTACCGACGGGAGGAGTGCTGGGACGGCGAGCAGCCGACAGGCTGAAGCAGGCGCACGCCCTCAGGCAGGAGTGGACCTTCTCGGCCCCGGTTCCAAGGGAGACCGTTGAGCTGGCCCACATTCCGGCGGCTGACTCGGCGGATGCAACTAATGGGACACCCACAGCAGCCGTGGCGGGAACAAAAACCCCCGTCACCAGCCCTACAACCAGAGCCCACGCAGCATACGCACGACGAAGGGATGCACTCTTGAAAGGTACGGTCACACCACAGATGGGCCCTCTGCCGGTCCGCAAGGATGCCTGATGATCCGGACTTTCCTTGTATGTGGTTCCCGGAAGTGCGCCACTGATATACAAAATGGGATTGGGCATTGGGCCGAGCAGCAAATAAGAGGAAATTGTGCGAACTGTTCGCCAAAGGCGAGCCTTGTTTCCTGGAGGACTTGGAACGCACCGTGCAACGCCTTCTTCCGCAAGTGCGGCAGTTGCCAGAGAATGTGCTCATCCAGCACATTACACGAGTACACAAGGAGACGGGTGTACGGGTCATCATGAACCATGAAATATTTGAAACTGTGCTCCTGTCTGGGTTTGAGAATGTTTTCGTTGTGCACAAATTTACTGACGAGGTGAACACCGTGGAGCGCCTTAAGAATCGATGGACGAAGGACATAATAAACCGAGCTAAGCGGAGTGAAGCCGTGAAAGCAGCTTTCAAAGCCACATACCCCGCAGCAGGGGCGGCGGATCAGGAACCCCGGGAGCCGAGGGCCAGGCGCACCACACGCGCGAAGAAGAGCATGGCCGAACCTTTGCCGCACATGATCCACGTCCTGCAGGCCGGGCGTAAGGCGCTCGCAGCCCGCACTCACCTCACGCCTGGCATGCGCAAGAAGCAGCGGATGACGGAGCTGACCGCCGCCGGGGTGCAAGAGCTCGCAGACTGGTCGCATGACGCATTTGGCGAGGAGTACCTTGCCGTACAAGAGGACGAGGGAGGCACGGAGCGGGAGCTCGTGGTGATGATCGGTAAGGAATGCTTTGAGCATGACACCCCCATTGAGTGGCGCGCCCTGGGACACCCGGAGGTTATGCGCTGCCACTGCATTGGCGTGGACGAAGATTACGACGATCAGCCTGCGCGTGCAGCTATGGACTATTCCATTTTCCACAGTGACTTCTCAGTGGAGGCATTTGATTTTGACACCCTGGTGGCCATGAAATTTGTGCGCCTACCGGATTTATCCATCACGGAGGACTACCAGGTGTTCTGGAAAGCAGGGCCCAAGGCACATGGCGTCGCATTGAAGCCAGAAGAGTACCAAGGCAACTTCAATGATCCGCGTCCAAAGCCGCTACGCCGGACTCCGTTCTGGGAGCGCTGATTGACGGAAGACGATACAGAGAGCAGCAGTTCTGATAGCCGACGGCACACGTGCAACAACACGTGCTCACGTAATAGCACTGAATCCGTGTAGTAGGTGGCACAGCCTGTCGGACAAAACCAGTAAAGCATAACGAGTAGCGTGTAACACCTGAGCACGTAACGTGTAATCATATTCTAACGGCCCCACCTTCGTGTCTCTATGGGGCTAACTCCTCGGCCAGTTTTGAGAGCCGATGCCACACGTGCAACACATGCTCACTTAATAGCACTGAAGAATGAAGCCGTGTAGCATGGTGGCACGGACTGTGTTAACGAGTAAAGCATGGTGTGTAGCATGGAACACCTGAGTACGCAATGTGCAATTATGTTCGAACGGCGCCACCTTCTTCGATGATCGTGTCTCTACGGGGCGTAGTCATCGGCTACGCATCCCCCTCCTGGCTGCGTGACTATCGCGCGCCTTGCCCTGGCATTTGTGCGGTGAGAGTCTTGTATGTTCGGGCTGGCCATTTCTGCCTGCATCTCCCGACTGGATAACGGTTGGCTTGTTAATAGGTGCGCCCCCGACCGAGTCACCTCCACCCGTACTGGGTGGCCATTTGTGCATGCATCAGCTGCCTGGTAAACGTTTGTTTTTTTGTTAATATGTGATCCCCCGTTCGGGGCAACCCGTTCGCTGTGTGTAAGCAAACGCAAGGTGTTGCTGGTACTGGCGCAGGGAACGAGCACGATCGGCGTGCTGCCTACAGAGAGCCTGGAGAAAATCGCCATGGAGGCTTTTCGCACGAAAAAAAGCCTGCGAGCGACATTACGCAGATACAGAGGACACCAGGACTGGGGCGGGCGATCAACACCGGCGGAGAGCGCTGACGTGAGAAGTATTGCGCTGTGGATATGGAAGGCGGGAGGGCGGGTGGATAAGAGAGGACGGGTAAGAAGGAAGCCTGACCCTGCAACGGCAGGCTGCTGCATTGACGAGGAAGCAGTTGAAAGCGATGAGGACGGCGAGGGTGAAGCAGCTACGGCAGGCTGGTGCATTGACGATGAAGCAGTTGAAAACGACGAGGACGGCGAGAGTGAACCAGCATCCCCACCCCCCTTATCGGCAGTACCTCACGACAACCAGGGCGTCCAAGACGACAGCGATGACGAACTACCTAAGGACCTACGGTTTGATTTAGGCAAGTTGGCGTTAGATCAGGACGAGAGCGACGATGAACTGGACGAAGACCGTAAGCTGTTGCTCGAGGCGTTCGAGAATCGTGCGGAGGAAGCAAACCTCATGAAAATTTACTTGAATGAGGTAACGGAATCCCTTCAAACCTATTTCGGGCCTGCACTCATGTATGCAGTTGCGTGGTGTGCATATAACGCTTGCGACCGTCCCTACTGGTGATGTCACGGTAACAAGTGGAGATGACGCATGGTTGTCACGGCGTGGAGGGTTGTGAATGAATCAGACGTTGGAAACGTACACCTGGACAGCGGAGGATGCGCTGAATGACGACGACATCTGGAAGGACGCGGAGGACTCCGACCTGTTGCAAGACATGCTTGAGGTTGAAGATGACGGCATGGAGTGGCTGCCAGACGTTGACCCATGCGCGGACCCTGAGCTAACCGAGCCACTCATGATTGGAGACACCGGGGATGATGCCATAAAGCTTGGGGAGGCGGTGTGCTATTTTATGGAATTGCGCATATCACGGGCATGGTCCCAGATATCATTTGACCGGTTCCTCCATGTGATCGTCATGCTGTTGGGCGGACCAAACCGTTGTCGACTGCCCACAAGCCTCCACCGAATGCGAACCTATCTTCGTGTGCAAAGCCATATGGCGCATGCTGTGCACGTGTGCCCGAAATGGTGTCGGACTTTCCCTAGGGAATTGGACTGTCTGCAGTGGAACGAGGAGGAGGAGTGCGGAGCGGTCTTGCAGACAGACTCCGCCGGGGCGGTTGTTCGTCGATGCCATGAGCGACGGTTTGAGGTGACCCAGACAGCATCTGGGAAGAAGCTGCGTCCCCGGGAGTGGTTCTACTACTTTGATATAAAAGACACAATTCGAAGGTGGATGCGGGATGTCGAGTTCTGCAAGGCCAGAGCACGACGTGATGCCCGACTCCAGAATGATTTCTGGACATCCCCGTTGGCAAAGTCTATCGACAATCACGTGGACATTGGTGGTGCATTGTTGGAGGAACCTATTCTGGTGGACACACCTGAAGGAGGCGACCCGAACGTGGCGTATGCGGAGCATCGTGTCATGGTGATTTCTCCAGGGGCAGACGATTGTCAAGTTTGGAACTCAGATATCGGGTAACTTCTCCACCCCACCTCCCCTCCACGTCATCTTCTGCAGGCAGCGTTGCTTGCTTGGGTGATAACCGCGTTGCAGCACGGATCATCACGCGCTAGGTCGAATTGGGGAAGTGCCAAGCTGTATACTGGGGGGGAAAGGGCCGCCCCACGATAGTAAGCGTATGGGGTGGCGGTGCGCGCAGGAGCTATTCTATGGGGGTGGCTGTGATAAAGAGCGAAGACCTTCACATATCGGTACATGGATGTTACGAATGTTTCCCAGTCGCATGTGTTCTGAGAGGCGCAGGTTCGTAGCAGTGCGTGAAGCGAGTCGCGTGGTGAAAGGTGCAAAGGGAGGCGATGTCCAGGGCATGCATGATGTCCGCCGATGCCTTTGTTAAAAGGCATGAGTGTGTGACAGGGGTTGTGTGGGGCTGTGCACTAACAGGTGCGGCAGCGTGATAAGTATCATGAGAATCTGTGGATGACCAAAGGGCCCAGGCAGAAGGAGAAAAATCCGCTGGTGTTATGGTCACTATTCGAGGATGAGTTGTTGCACTTGATGCACGGGAAGCGGGATGCGTCCAATCCTTTCGTAGTGTACGATGCCTTCCTCAAGAGGTCGTACACATTGAAGGTGGTGCTCGGATTGGTGTACGCAGACACGATGATGAGGTGCACCATGGGCAGGTTTATGGGAGTTGGTAGCTATCGTGCCGATCCGTACAGCCTTTTTGAGGGAACCCCGGGCCCTGGTGGGAAAGGAATGTATTTCCGGGGATACGCGAAGGCGGTGGAGCTCAACGGGTGGGAAACGGATGACGGGAAAACCGAGGTTTTTGCGGACGACCCAGAACTGATGCTGAGCAAAAAGAAACACCAGGAGCTGGTTAGGAAAACAGAGTCAGGCGAGGCGGAGCCATGCGCAACAGGCAGACATGGGCGAGGGGCATTGGAGCGCCTCCCGTACTACGATCCAATGCGGGCAATTGCGCACCCGTTTGGGCACTGCGTGTTCTATGGTATTGGGAAGGCTTATCTGAAGCTACTTTTGGGGAGGATGAAAAGCAACACCCATCCGCATTTATGTTTGCCACCAAAATTGCTTGAGCTCCTCCAATCGAGGGCCGCGCGCATTCAACCACCGCATGACGTTGGTCGGCCATACCACGACGTGGTGAAGTACTTCGGTGCGTTCGACACCCCCCATCACCACTGCAAGGGTAACCAGCCGATGAAGTTGTCATAATATAACAAGTTGTACCTGCTGCATCAGGCAACAACAGCCCGTGTGGGTATGGGGGCAGACAACGTCGCCGACCGCCACAATGCTTTCCTGTTGAACGTGCATTTTGGGTTTAGGATCCGTCCACGTTCTGTGCTAATATATAAGAGGGGGGGGGGTGCAGGAATGTACACAATGGAGGATTTTTTGAATTTTATTCTGTACTACAGCCCGCTGGTGTTCGGAAAGGTTCTGTTTAACTGGAACATCCAGATGGAGGATGCGTGGCAACATCTTCGACGGGCGGTTCTGCATTATGTGCGAGGCAGTGTGGTAGCCGGGGAGGCCTACAACGAAGCAGTTGTAATGCAAGCCCAGAAGGCAGCGAAGGACAATCTGTGGGCGCATGCCAAAATCATGGAGCTCACGGGGCCGGACAAAATGTCGACGTTCAACATGCGGCTTGCAGTGGTGCACCTGTTCCGGCAGGAGCAATACGTGGGGGATTTAGGCGCCGCCCTGGAGTTGTGGGTGGAGCGTGCAATATAGCGGGCCAAGGGAATCGTGAAGGCGTCTGGCGTGAAGTACTTGCCTGTACAGGCCATCATGAACGCCCTCTGCGAGAAGAGGGCGCTGCAGGAGTTCATTAGGAAGTACCCAAACCGACGCGAAATGCATGAGCTGGCTGTCGCTCTGCGTTCCCTGGCTCCACGCGGCGCCAACTCCCTGAGGGACCCAGGTGCCGAGGACAAGACGGTTGCCTGCTATTTCATGGGTGCCGGCAAGTGGGTGGCCCGCGGCTCAATGGTATCGCCCTCCCTTCGATCCGGCGGTGTGTTCGCAACGCTACTGAAATTCATGTCCATGCACGCCGAGGCTCCGACGTCGTGTGCGGTGGATGTGGAGATGACTCAGGCAGCTGCGCTGGGCGGGGATGCCCTGCCTGACGCCCATTCCCAATGTGAGACGCCGCTCCCTTTCAGCACTGCTGTGTTTGTGAGAATGTCCCTGGGTGGGGAGGTGTACACATCCGCCATGTACACACGAGCGGTGAAACGGGTGTCGTACCACGTGTCCATCTTGGACCATGGGTCGGGAGACCTTCCCACGGGGGTGGAGGTGCCTTTTGGGCGCCCATACGCCAAGGTTATGGCCTATTACCTGGTCGCCGACCCCAGCCAAGTACCCATATGTCACCTGGCCAGAATGCTGGCCTACCGAGAGGTGGAAGACGCATATTACAAGAAGCAGGGGATCACAGTCGTCGACAAGCATGATTCCGTGGAACTGATTTTGCCTTGCACGTACATCGGGCCGAAGGCGTTGTTTTTTGAACCGACCGATGGTAATGGTAACCACTACCATGTGGTGCACCTGCTGCGCGAGGTACGTACTGGCAGCTACTGAAGCGCCATATGACTACTCCATCATTTCTTGTGGCAAGGGAAATGCTCTGCCAATGCCATCACTCGACTGGGAGGCCAACTTATCGTGGCCTTACTTGTATGTATC
Organism: Cymbomonas tetramitiformis; assembly: GCA_001247695.2. NCBI lineage: Eukaryota > Viridiplantae > Chlorophyta > Pyramimonadophyceae > Pyramimonadales > Pyramimonadaceae > Cymbomonas > Cymbomonas tetramitiformis. Next base: position 12,817 of record LGRX02004943.1, read on the forward strand.
CATATCATCAGCGACACCATGCAGGCAAACAAGCGGGCTGTCAGATGCCCCTATATATCTAGTCCGTGCGTAGTGATGGAAACCGCCAATATATACGTATATATGTAGATACAGTACTATAGTCGTGGACCCACCTGCCTGCCTAGTAACTCTCATTGAATCTCGGACCAATCACATCGTAGCATTGGTAAATATCTTTATACACTTGGCTGCATCGTCGTGTCCACACGTGGACAGTTGCTTAAACTTCGAACCAATCCCATGCGTGCATGTGGAATATTTATAATCACACCTTGTACCCCGTGCTTACACGTGTGCGTATCCTTACCTTTAGAACCAATCACAAGCCTCCGTTCATATAGAATCCTTACTTTTACTTACTTTCTATAGGTTCGCATCCCTGGCATATATTACTCACGTAACATGTAGGAAGCTTCCTCCTACCTCCGTTTGGTTACTTTTCCTTAATTATACCCGGCGTATAACTCTCCGGGCCAATAATCAACTACCATCTTTTATATATTCACTGTGGGCATTTATAAGCGAAAAGTAACCAAACGATAACCATCTATAACCAAAAGTAAGCGACAGTAACCGAAAGTAAGAGTTCGATTCTTAGTAGTGTCCGATCGAACTGCATGCTACGGTCAATTTTACTTTTAAAAATATGATATGTTAAGTACGAGACCTTATATACTGAAATATTTCTCTTGCTTGGATATTACTGGCGGTAAGAGGCCGGAGATATCGGATGTCGAACCATGTCGCCGATGTGGCGCTATAGCATTCACATCTTGGATACATTACGTGATACAATAGTCCGAAGAAATTCGGTGCTGGAAAATCGATCATCTGAACCGTTCGCTGAAAATGTAGTAATATCTTTATTAAATCGTGCGCACCCGCAAAAAAGTTTACGCCACATTTCTTGGGTGGCATATGACTGCTTTCTCGGGATTTGCGTTTATATATTTTGTTGAGAGAATCTTCAAGGGAGACGACAGACGCATCCGTGATACTCGTACAGTTGAACAGTACAAACGCTTCCAATTTCCCCACTGACGTTCCTCGGAAGCGAGAAACTCGTCCTCTGCCGTTCGTTTTTCGATCCAGCGGACACCGTGCGGTTTCCATCGGGCGTTTAAGTATGTGAAAACTGCTTCCCGTTCGCCAGCGGCAATACCCCTCGCTCTTTTAAAAATCATTACATTAGGAAAACATTTTTTCGGATAATAGATGTTTAGATAACACGATAGGCTATTCTTTGAGCTCTTGATCAAGTTCGCATGTGCCCGTTTCAGCTCAGTTTGCAGGCATGACTGCAAACTGAGCCGATGCCTTGAGTGCGCGCGACACTCAAGGGTCATCTTTGATCGCAAGCGGTCTCAAAGATACTGGGACGTAAGCCTTGTGCTTCAGGAAATATTTTAAATAAGATATGAGTATCAAGAATCTGAAGTTTCAGTTGTTGGGTCGAACGCATTACTCTAAACTGTCCTTGTGTTGTGGGTTTTGTATTCAAACCCAAACCCAAACCCAAGATGAGTAAAATAAATCGGCAGTTCCGGTGCGCGTAAGCTTATGAAACTCTTCAGATATATTCGCAATAGTCCTGATAATATGATATTAGAAGCACGCCCTCTGATGTTAAGTACTGATTTAGTGTTCTCAATTCTTCTTTCGGGAGAAAAATTTGTTCAAACCCTACCATGTTTAATAAATTCTAAACAGCCGAGGGGTTGCCGACCGTTTTAGCCTATGAAACTTCGTAAGTAGTTTCGAGAGACTCTAATAACTAACATATATCTGGCACAAAGGCAGCGGGTTGGGTCTGGATACAATCAAACCTGTATTTAAACCCGGCGGTTTGGCTATCGGAAACGCGGATGATGAACAACCGCGTTTCCGATAAAGCGAACCGCTGCCCTTCTAAAAGTCTACACGACTTTAATATGCATACGTGATATGAAATATGTGCAGATGCTGTGCATATTATGGCCTCGCAGGGCATGCGTGGAGTCCTCTGACTCGATTTCCCATACCCCATGACCCCCTCTCGCTAAACGTGCAGCAGTTCCTAATTTCTGCACGGATCTTGCCCATGAAAAAAATATG